>LGRX02010573.1:0-16877 GCA_001247695.2 Cymbomonas tetramitiformis
ATGTCACAACTATGGACACGCTCAACCACGGGGTCGAGGGGGGGGACCCCTTCGCAGCCCCCGACAGGGTCTCCCCCCACTGCCCCAGATCAGCCACACCCCTGCCACCCCTCAGACAGTCATTCCCACGTCCGCGCTCAGTTGTCACCATTTTCCCCCACTCCGCAACACCGCTTTTCCCCAAGTGCGCCCGTGTGCTAGTTATACCAGTCGACATATAATTTATACCAGCCACACCACCGCCCCGATTTCACGCTCAGATACCACCAGCAATCCACGTCAGCCCGATGTAGATCTTGCTTCAGCAAGCCACCAGGAAAGCAGATGCCAGCACCTACGTCTGAAGGCAAGCCTTTCTGACCGCTACTCTTACAGGAGCAAATCTCACAGGCCCATTCCCTTTCGCGAGTCGAAACTCCGTGAAACCCGCGATCAGTGTGGTGCCCCTCAGACAACCCCTTCCTCACAATCAGTTATTCGCCCGATGACGCTTGTCACGCATCTAAATTATACCCAAAACACGCCAATGCGGTACAGTACGACGCGTCACGACAACAGCACCCTCGCACAGCAGCCACGGACGCCACCCATGGCGTATCAGCCGTTACATCAACCCAAAACACCCCAGTCAGTTATTCAGCAGCACGACAGCCACGTCATCGCGTACGACAACAACGCCCAACTCGAGTTGCATTCGCTCAGACCTATTTCCTGTTCTACAAAATGCTTTCTCTCTGAACTGCTCCCGCTCGCACGAACTGGGCGACAGTCCACCGGGTGTCGCGCGACATCCGCCGGGCCAGGCTGAGCCCATCCACGGCCTCGTGAAGATCAAGGAATATCACAGGCACCATAGCATCTCATCCGCGCCACGTGGACGAAGTCTCCGGCTCGCCGCACCGGATCACCGCTGGCACCTGCAACACCGACGAGAGCAACGCGAAGCGCTGCGCCGCGCCCCAAGCGCGGAAGTTCGCGGCAACTCGATACGAACGCACCACATGTGACATCACGTCACAACAGCAGCTAGCGTCAGAATGTAGTATCTCAAGAGTCACCAACGGGATGTAGCATTTGGCGACAGTTCAAATAAGGAAGCAGATCGCTGATTGGAGAAGGCGAAACATCGCGAACCGAGAAGACGCAAAACGCCTAGCTGCAGCTATAGGAAACGAGCTCTTAAGGAGAATAGAGACGATTTCCAAACATTCTGCAGATAACTCTGAACCTTTCAAAATCATCTTGGCCTTGCGTAAATTTGTATTGAATATATTTCTCCGCGCTGAATTCACAGCGACGTTGCAAATCCTCACGCACCCAGCGCCCGTTTGAATCAGTCAGGGACAGTTTGTCTGATACGCGTTCCGCACGTAGCGCATAGCCTGAATTCAGCGACCCCGAATTCGCAACTTCGCCCGCGCAGCCGCACCGCCTAGGCGTAGACCCACACTCGCATAACGGAAGGCGAATCCGCAGCACTGAAGGCCGCAGCTCCACACAGCCGAGGTAAGCCCGAGGCACCGTGCGCGAGGTGAAAGCTTTCCGTGGTTTCTCGCAAGGAACGGACAGTCGTGCAGGAACCCGCTATGCACCCAAGGAGCCCGGAACACCTCTGAATCCACCTCACTGCAATAAACAGGCGCGCAAAAGTGTATACCCTGAATTCATGCGTGCGTGCGTGCGTTTGCGGTATGTGTGCGTGCCGCAGCCCAGCCTTAACTTCACTCACCAACGCCGCTGCTGCTTTCTTCTCCGTGCTCGCACGAAGACATCGTCTGCGTCGTTTACGACCACTTTTCTTTACCAAGTTCCCGAGGGAATTCTCAGGTGAGGCGCGATAGTTCGCACTCCCGTGAATTCCCACCCTGAGAGTGTTGAGAAGGTGCACGGCGACGCCGAGACGGGCAGCAGCTTTCCGTTTTAAACAACCCGAATTCAGCACAAGTATGGAAAGTCAGCACGCTCGGCTAAGCCCGGCTACTTTAGACGACGTCCCAACTCAACACCTCTGACGACTTTTCAGACTCCGAAGAGACGACTGCTCCTCTTTCCGGACCCCGTTTTGCCGTTTTCAAGTGTGCATTCACGCGCTTCCTGGCTGTATGACTGCCGAGTGGATTCACCACACTCGACCTCTGCCCGGACACCGTGAATTCTCAGACATCGTCCAACTGTATGCTTTCGCTGTTGTGGCCTGAGCCAACCCCTGTGAATTCAGTGCCGACCGCTGCTGCCTGCTTTGGGCATTCCCACTCGGGCTGGTTGGCCCCGCTCGGGGGCTGAATTCAACCTTTTCAGCCAGCCCGAGCGAGCTGTGAATTTAGTCTCTGCTGGCCAATGGACCTTGGCCTCCCTTTTGAAGTCGAGCCCACCAGTCCACTCGGCCTTCGCTGCATAGTTCTTGAGCCTGAGTTGCCCCTTTTTGCCTTCCCCTTTGAAGACTCCCCACTGACCGGGCACCTTTTCATCAGGCTGCCCGTCAGAGCTTTTGGGGATGCACATACAGCCCCGTGCACGTTCGAAATTCCAAGAATAAGACGATTTCCAAACATTCTGCTGAGTTTCCTGAACCTTTTACATTCCATATATATCTAAAAAATTTCCCGCGCAAACAGCACGCACGCCCTGACACCGCCACCCCGCACGCCCAACTCCTCTGCAGCCATGTCACCACGCCACCCGCCACGACGCTCGGCTGTTCATAATCGCGACAGCCCTCACCGCTGCCAAACGGATCCTACACTATGCCTATTCCACCAGGGACTACACACTTGCTATGGCTATTGACCCTGCAGCACCCCAGCTCACCGCGTTCTGTGACTCAGACCATGCAGGAGACACTGCCACACGGAATTCAGTTTCCGGCTACTGTCTCTACTTTCACGGTATGCTCATTGACTGGTGGTCAAAGAAGCAGAAGTCATGCACTGCCCTTCACTCTACAGAGGCAGAGTATGTTGCCATGTCAGAAGCCTGCACCTCCGCCCTGGCCATCTATAACACACTGACAGAGTTCTTTCCCTCAGCTGAGCCCATCACCATCAATGTAGATAACTCAGCAGTTCAGACTCTAGTCACTCAGCGGGCACTCTCTTCTAAGCTCAAACACATTGCGGTTCGGTACCACGCGGTTAGGAACTGGTGTCAGGGACCCCTCAGGAAGTTTACACCGGTCTGGATTCCGACTGATGACAATCAGTCTGACATTTTCACAAAAGCCCTTCCTATCACCAAACACGGGGTTCCCATTATTGACAAGTTCACTGCCCGCCTATTGGATATTAAGGACCGGCGTGTTAAGCTGGTTGAGAAGCTACGAGCAGCTCAAGCACAGCAGCTACATGCCCAACAGCAACAACTACAACAACAGCAACGACAGGATCATATCGTATTAGCACCACTGCAGCGGCAGAACTTGATAGGGTGACCCGAGGCGAGGGAAGGTGGGCCTCTGCGAGCATGTCTATTTCTAAAGACCCGGAGGCACCAGTAGGACCAGTTCTTGCCAATGCAAATGCCTGTATCTCTGCTGGCTCCGTTTCCGAGTATTATGATATATTGCTTGTCTGACATTATCATGCCACTGCCACACACATCCACAGAATGTGGTGGTGTCACGGGGGACTAGATATACCGTACTGCCCCCTGTATGGCATTCCTCGATGCATGTGACAGATGACTGCATTATTATTCGGCTCGAGACCGCGAGTCATAGCGACAGAGACCGCGAGTCACAGCGATAGTGACTGCGAGCCACGTGTTAGAGTACTCGAGCATCACCATAGCCGTACTCGTACAGACTTACACAGCGCACGTAGCATAAGCTACTTAGACTCTCAGACTCTCATATGTGATATCTTTACAGACATATTATCACCGTTTCAGCCTCATATTTTTGCGTACAACGATAGTATTAAAACACGGATATATAGAATATTCTACCCTATATGTGTTTCAAACTATCCACGTTACAATCGTTGCATACCGCAAGGGTACCCCCGCACTCCGCGAGAATCCTAAAACGCGAAGTACAGCATCTTTCGCTGCGCTTCGAGTGTCTAACTACGCGTATATATCATAGTAAAAACAAATTGAACGTATTTTAGTAGTTGATGTGAATTGTGTAAAAACCGCTTGCAATTACATGAGCGGGGACGGAGCAGCCAAACGCATACTTAACACTGTAAATCGTCCGAATTCGGGAAATCGCTCCCGAATTCGGATGAAAATTGTTTATTGGGGAAAAAATCGGAGATGAAATCGAAGGTTCCCCCTCTTTCTAACAAATGTGGTCACGCAAAATTCATGCAAGGCTTAACAGTGCTCATGCAAAAATCCTTAGCAGTGCGAACTGGAATTCATGCAAAATCCTTAACAGTGCGAGCTGAAATTCATGCAAAATCCTCAACATTCTATTGGCTGAGCGTAGAAAGATATATCTAATTTTGAAGACACACATATATAAATTTTACACATCTATAAATTGAAACTTGTTTATATATACATGGATTTTTGCATGAAGCCTCCATTTATATATATATACATATGTAAGAAGTTTAGTTTCATTTATATATTACCGTGTGGACACAGCTTCAATATTATAAATATTCACAGTGTAATTGTTCGTGTTCCAGTGCCACACTGCCACCGCGTCTGCACTCTGCATATGCCGCAATGCCACCCGACGCTCTGCATGGCACGCGCGATGTTCAGAAATCGGACTGCCCACGTTCACGTTCAGAACACCGTGCCACGTCGTTATTGCAATCGATGTATCGGATATACCGCCTCGACGATGACGATTGCTTGAACGCACAAGACGGAAGGCGAGGAACGACGAACGATCGGATGGTTATTGTACAAGTGACACGATTTATAACGATAGAACCTCGAAAGTCAAAGATAATGTTGTCAGAATAAATTATGATAATTATCGTCTACGATAATTATTAGTAATTTATCGATAATTATCCACCCCTAAAAGCAATATTATTTAGGGTTAATTATTTATTACCGTTGGATTTTACCGTTGACTGCATCCTGCGGCCTGGCTATGGTGGGTTGGGGGCACCAACACTAACAGTGGGCCCTTTTAGGGCCTAAAAGGGCCCGGGGCCAGTCCGGCGGGGGCAGTGGATCGCCGCAAAGACCAAAGATCGTCCACACTCCAGTTCCATGCTTCCATCAGCAAAAGTTTCCAATCAGTGGAACTTCCGCTTTTCCTAGCAGCACGTGGCGATTTCACATCCTCCCACACTTAAGGATTCTGAGATTTTGATGATAATTATTAGTAATTTATTGATTTTGATAATTATTAGTAATTTATTGATAATTATCCACCCCCCATATCAAAATTATCATAATTAACCAACGTTAGTCAAAGATGGCCTCGTGGAGGATCTTTTATATTTATGACACATCGAGTTTGGACCAATGAAAACGTCCCACGCAGGCAGCAATTCTGAGCTATATTAATGATGAAATGCTGATGTGGAAGTAAGGCGGCCACGTGTTCAGAACTGGATTGGTCAAGTGCATTGACGTGTTCCCAATGTTCGGAAGATTTCATTGAATATTGGTGCTGATCAGCACCAATATTCTGAATATTGGGGCCATACAGCCCCAATATTCAAATGAAATATTCCGAAATTGGGAAAATGCCAATGCCCTGTGACCCAGCCCTGAACACGTGGCATTGACGACTTTGACCCGAAATTAGGTCAAAGCCGACAACGCCTGCGGAATGCTGTGCTGTGCTCTGCCTAAAAATGTTCTAATGCGTGTCAGACAAATACATTATGCAAACAGAACATACACGGCAAAAGCATGGCCGGGATCTCCGCGGTACGCGGTGATGGGCGAGAAAAACCAAAGCCCCCGGATCCCACACAAGACGTCGGAATGAAAACATACAAGATGAAAACAAACGAATGCGATACACACACGTAAGCGAGTGCATACAAAATGCAGCACACCAGTTGAGCAACAAACACACTGGGCGCGTGTGTCACAAGGGGGCATACGCGGATGGCACAAGGGGCATATGGCGGGGGGGATCGGGGAATTAGGGAAAATACACGAGTCATCTGAAAACGTACAGTGACATGAGGTGCACACTAACGAAAGTGCATATGAAACTAAAATGGTATGCGAGGATGCAGCGAGGATCTCGTAGGCGAGCGTTGAGCGTGGAGTCGGTCGAAGATGAACACAAGCGGAAAGGAGTCGAGTAGTTGAAGGTCATCATGCGGTCGAGCACTGATCCTGCATGTGAGCAAAAAGTTAGTCGTGCATACAAATATCGATGCATGCACACTTAACGTCAGTCGCAGAAACATTATGCGCAAAGATATTCATAGCAGGCAGGGTCACAGCAGCAGGATCACAGCAGGAGGTGCACGGGAAGATGCAAACAAGAAATGGACTTGAAATTGCATCAGAACTCCCCTTTGGGTTAATTTCGAAGTTCGAAGCATCGATCTTAGAAATCCAGCTTTCTAGGCATTGATTGGCAGTATCTTTTTTACTATGACAGACGACTGAAAACTCGAACGATCTTGAAAATCTGTTTTTTGAGTTTCCGATTGGCTAGTATTTTATAATGTGACTCGTGATTGAAAAGACGATCAACTGCGTTGATGACAGACGATCATCGTAGAGATCCTCACCGTTCGCTTCGCCGCGGTACAGGTTCGCTGACGCGACGGTACAGATCACCGTGCGCTGACGCGCCGGTTACAAAACAGCCTGAGGTAGGATAGACTGTGATGACATGTCATGGCATTGACATGACATGACAGCGACAGCGACAGTCGACACTGATGACACACCGATGACGCTGCACTGTAAGCAATATTTGAGCAATATCGCGAGTTGTGATGACGTGGCAGAGTGGAGAAATATTGTTGCTAAGCATATTTCATGACGTGGCTCTCACATGATCCCTTCGATTAATCGAGGGCTGATGTGTCACAAATATATCATGAAGAGGAGCTAATTAGCCCCAATATCACCCTGAGGTCGCTGACCGCTCTCTCAGGTGATATTGGGGCTAATTAGCACCTCTTCATACTATATATTTGAGATCGACCCAGGACTACTGTGACATTGTGACATTGTGACACTGTGACACGGTGCGTTGACACTGTGGCACTGTGACACTGCACTGTGACACTGTACTGTATCATTATCAGTAGTAAATCCAATCTAATACTTTTCAGACCCTCTCGAGCCGCGAGCGCAAGCACGACCTGAGCGGGGGCGCCGCGCCGGCCGGGAAGATCCCGCGACGCGAAGCGGAAGCAGAAAATTCAAAAATAAATTATCACTGATGAATAAAATTAAAATTTGAACACGAACACGACCCCCCCCCATCGTCCCCGCATCGCTCCCCGCGGCGTCGCCTTCCACATCGCCCCCCCCCTATCGACCCCGCCGATCGCCCACCCATGTTCGGTCGACGTGTGGGATGCACACCACCGCATCCCACAACTCACGCTGCCGCCCACGCACGCACAACAGAGGGGAATGGGTCACCCCCCTTGGGGGGTTGCACGTCATAGAGTTAACAGTGCAAATATTGAGGCCCATATCGGCTATAAACGACTGTTGTTTACTACACAAATCCCGAATTAATTGATATTGGGATGCTGCTGCTGTGATATACGTTGGGTTTCAGGTATACGAAAAATAAAAATATTTAATACGCACTGAAGGTGCATATGTGTAATTGTATTATATTCATAAATAACAGCGGACGGGTCAATATATCATATATAGGTAATGACGTGTCTCAGTGACACGTCATTTTGATTCTCAATCCTGCAATACCCGTACACGCGAGGCATGACCGCCTGCGCCTGCGCCTCGTCGTCGCGCGTTGCTGCTCCCATAAGAGCAGCGTGTCCACGAAGGACATAAATGGATCCGGTTGCTCGCTGCGGACCTCGCGTATTAAGGCCCCCCCTTTTTATAGTGTAGAAGTACGTGACCCGCCCGCCCCTGTTGTACGGTACATGGCACATGTCACGCAGGATTCTGACCCCCCAGTGTTAAGAGTACGATCGAGAGTCCAGGAGAGCTCCAGAGAGGAATTTTCAAGAGAATTCTTCAGTTCTTACGGTTTGGCAGCATGGACAGCAGCGTTTTCTGAACGCAAATAATTTTGCGGATATATCGCACATTGTATGTGGTTTTGAAATGGTTTGTTTTTACACGTGCATCACACTTTGCGTGGGATCCAAGGCGATCTTTGGTCCCGAGTGGGATTCAGGCATCCGGGCATCCGGGCATCCGGGCATTCAGGCATCCGGGCATCCGGGCATCCGGGCATTCAGGCATCCGGGCATCCGGGCATTCAGGCATCCGGGCATCCGGGCATCCGGGCATTCCGCCATCCGCTAAGAATTAATGGCAACTGATGTAGTTGAACATATATGAAATGGCTCGACGGTTGTGGCGACAGCTGGACAAATCGTAGTGCATTATATATCACTCCTTGCAGTGTAAATTAATGGGGGCAAGTCCCTCCCGGAAATATTGGACCCTACTGCAATGAACATGTCATGTTGCTGCAGTAAACATGTTACCCTGCTCCATTATAAACATTTTACCTTGCCGCAGTAAACAAGTTACCCTGTTGCAGTAAATATTTAACCGTGCTGCAGGGTGCCATCGTAGTGCTGCAGGGAATATGGCATCCTGTTGCAGGGAATAAGATGGCCATGATATATATTGTAGTGAATAATACAACATTCGGCTTTAAAATGTATGATGCACAATGTACAAATATTAGAAGCCGCGGTAGCTAAAGTCATGCACTCATGCTGTATATGCCATCCTGCCACATCCTACCACCGTGTTGCAGGGAGTATGTCATTGTGCTGCAGGAAATAATACAGGCACAATATATCCCGATGTGAAAAATACAGCATGCTGCTGAAAATTGTATCCTGCTGAATGTACAAATAATTTAAGTTGCGGTAGGTAGAGGCATGCTGAATATCAATATGCCATCCTGCCGTATATCGGATCCTGCGATTTTCGGAGCGCTGCCTCCCGGCATATGGGGGTCGCGGATTGCGGGGGGGGGTTCCTGCCCCTCCCTCCATACTTTTTCCCTCTCCCCTCGCCTCCTCTAGTTTTTTCTTCTTTCTTTCTTCGTTTCTTTCCCCTTTCCCCTTTCCCTTTTCCTCTCCCATTTTCCTCTTCCTCCTTTCTCACGCTATTTCACTTCACCCGCGCTACAATTCATGAATCCGCAATATTTCGTATCACCACAACATTTCGATATGATATCATATTGCTGATGTGAGATGAGACTTTCAGCCCCCCCCATAAGGTGGGGGGCAGTCACACTCTCTCTGATCACCCCTTGACCCGAGGTGCCACGTCAGCTTGCTTCCGCCAGTTCGTTCCGCGATAATAAAACCCCAAAGTTATTTTATTATCTCATCTTAGTCTGCAGTGTATCACGGTGTCACACCCTGTAAGTGCTTCCGCCAGCCTAATATATATATCATATATTAGCCTTTTCTGTCAGGTTATCGGTCCACCATCTTTGGTGTGGCATCCGTTTTCTCGGCTACTTTGATCACGCACGTAACCCGCACGTAACCCGCACGTAACCCGCACGTAACCCGCACGTAACCCGCACGTAACCGCACGTACTCAGCGCGTAATCCGCACGTACCTTTCGTCTTGGCACGACCTTAGTTTTCGTCTTTCTTTTATATTGCGCGTACCTACAAGCTCATCAACTTTGACAACTTCGCTTTGGACTCTGGCCAGCAGCGCCTTCGCTGCAGGAAAATCCGCTTTTCGCACGACTATTTTGACCTCGCCACCGTTTTCCTCGTCAAATTCTACCCAGGATTGACGTTTTCATCGGCTGGTTTGGTTAATTTTACCGAATTTTACGTTTTCCACCCATACCCAAACTCCTTGGGTTGCAGATTTCTGCAGCTCACGGTTCATGGCTTCGGCGCGTCGGAGTGCGCGCATGGCCGCAGTTCAAACGGCGCTTGAACTACTTCAACAACGACAATTTACCACTGGCTACGGTCTGGTGGTGCTTGGTGGTGCTTATGCACCAAGCACGAACGTGAACACCGGCGTTGCCAACGACATCGGCAGCGAGAACTTTGACTTGGCCGTTCTCACCACTCCTCGCATTTTGCGACCTCGGCCATCTTGCCCTCCCTGCGCCGTGGCATTTTCTCTTGTGGTGCTAGGCTACTTTCTAGAGTGGCCTCGCACAGGGGTGGGATGACGTATCCCATTTTGACTGGTGTTGGACCTTAGCATCATCGAGGACGCCACCGCCAGTTAAGCCTGCTTGCTTAGTGATTTTGGCAGCCTACCCCGTGGGAGTAGTGATCCCCACGGCACATGCATGGGCGTATGCCCCTAGCCCATCTGGTTACCACCTTTCATGGGTTCACGGCCTCTCGCCAATGACGCAATCGACCCGCCACCAGACGCATCACGGTCTGGTGGTGTGCAACACTACGACAGACAGACACTTGCAATGAACGGCTCTAGCTTGTAGTGCAGTAGTTTCGGACTATAAGAGGTCCCATTGGGCCTGTAACTGCTGCCTATTTTTGCCTAGGGTTTAGGTTTGGGATGTTGTGGCACCTCACGCCTTCGGGGTGAGGTGGTGTGATGTGAGATGAGACTTTCAGCCCCCCCCATAAGGTGGGGGGCAGTCACACTCTCTCTGATCACCCCTTGACCCGAGGTGCTACGTCAGCTTTCTTCCGCCAGTTCGTTCCGCGATAATAAAACCCCAAAGTTATTTTATTATCTCATCTTAGTCTGCAGTGTATCACGGTGTCACACCCTGTAAGTGCTTCCGCCAGCCTAATATACAGTATATATCATATATTAGCCTTTTCTCAATTGCCACCGCGTGATCCGCTCATATCGTCACCATGGAGGGGTGCTTGGAGGGCGGTGCTTGGAAGAGGTGCTTGCGGAAGGGGGTGCTTGGAAGGGGGTGCTTGGAGGGCGGTGCTTGGAAAGGGGTGCTTGCCCGCTCCCAAGGCCCCAATATAGGTGCGTCCATGCCTTCCGTATGGGGCTAAGTGTTACGCCCAGTGTTAACGATTCCCACTATTAAAACCCGCCCGCCCGCCTGTGTTGTACGCCGGAATTGTCACGTACTTCTACACTGTAAAAAGGGGCGCCCTAAAGGCCTTTGTGTCGCTTGAGCCTCGTCAAACCAGGCGGGCTTGCCTGGGTTTACAAGGGCAGCCCCGACCGCGACCGTCGCGTGCCATCAGCGGTCGTCGTCCGAATGTCCCAAACCACCAGCGTAATTCTGGATTCAGAATCTCGATGCGTCCGGGACTTGGTTGGGTCATCGCGGGGAGGACCGACGCGAGACGTTTCTCATCCGACATACCGACCCGAACACTCTCTTTGTTAATTGAGCTCCTGTTCTCGGGGAAAACAATTTCCTCGGAATTTCCACGATTCAACACGATCTCCACGAATTCACGATCTCAACACGATTGGTGTTCCCCGTGGCAAGATTAAACCTCTTCTTAAAAAACTATCAAGAATTTGTAGACAACACACCAAAAATAGGCGAGACGTTTTTCTGTTAAACACCACCACCACCTTAAACACTGACCCGCATACAGTTGACATCTCGAGCAGTGAAGCCATGACAGAAACAGAAGTTGTGCAACAATCAAACGACTTTCTTCAAACCCTCCTGCAATAATTCTCAAAAATTTGCAATAAAAGATGGTCCCGTGTCCCCCTCCCCTCCCCGCCACCCTCTCCCCGCCCACCCTGACCCCCTTCCTCAACGTCTCCAAAAAACCCCTTAATTCTCCGACTTCTCTCCCCACCGCCCAGATTCAGCCACCCCTCCACTCACCGGGCCATGGCTGCTTCTCCATCTTCTAGAGTTTTTTGCCTAGCACTTAGCTTTTTCTCTAGATGTCACCCTGCTGAAAAGTGGGTTGAGCCCCTTTGTGGGCGCGCTATAGCAGAGGGAGTAGCCCCTGGTGTTTTCACTAGTCTGCTTTGCAGGGATACCGCACTCTCAGGACTTTGTCCCCTTTGCTAGCGTAAATGTTTTATTATTATTGTTATTATTATTTTCCACGAGCTACGTTGATGTTTTGAGGCGCGAATTCGGCAAGCTACAGGTGAACCCGTGAAGCCGCCGCCGCCTCTCTTCAACTGTGATAGCCTCTCCAATTGTGAAAGCCGGTCTTACTCCTCGTTCATTCCGTTAACCAGTTCCGAAGTCTGCATGGCAACACGTCCCACCGTTGAAGAGTTTAATCGCACTCACTATGCCCAGATTCTGCCGAACCTGTGGTTCCAGGGAAACCAAAACTGCATTTCAAAAGTGTACGTACGCGCAACTGCAATGGGCTTGCGTGAAACCCGACTCCAAAGTGATTTGCGCCAAGTGTCGCCAGAACCCCCCCGCAGCTGTTGTTCCCGATGCCCCGCCTTCTGAGACCAACGAGGCCCCGATACTTGCGCCAGTGGGGGATGAGGGTTTACAGCCTTCCCAACATCCCGCAGCCGGTAAGATTGAAGTAAGTCCTGCTCGTTACCCGCTTTTTCTTATCCCAATTTGAACTTGCAGCTGCATAGAACTTTTAGGCGAACGCTTTTTTGCAGATCGATGTTGGACCCCTATAGATAAGTTATTCCCAAACGCAACGCAGCTAACACAATTGTACCATGGGGGTGTGTGTGCGTGTGTTCGTTTGGACTTCGTGATGATGGAACGAACGCAGCGCAAGGTAAACTTGCGTTTCCAGGAGCGGTCGAAGTTAGCTTGTGAAGTTCGGACTCTGAGACGAAGCCTCAAGTTGGCGCAGTCTGGACTCAAGAAAGCGAAAAGCCGATACCAAAGGTACCACTTTATTGTGCTTACTTTATTGACTTGATCCCCCCCTCCCCCTCTTCAAAAGTCATCCTTTATGTATGCCATGATTACAAACTTGGACGTCACGCAGCTCGATGCGCAGGTTGTTGTCGTGGTTGCTATTCAGCTATCAGTTTTCACCACACTCATGACAGGTGGTCATATCTACTTGGGAAACGTGATAGCGAGAGGTATCAAATCATGTACTTGAAGTTTTTGCACAATAGCATATCCGCTGAATTCCCCTAGGGCTGATTTATCAGCCAGTTATATGGGCTGCTGATTGGCGGGTATATGGGCTGCCGATTGGCGGGTATATGGGCTGCTGATCGGCGGGATATGGGATGAGTACCGGCGGATACGTAGGCTGATTTGCTGCAAGTTTTGAGAATGTGGTCAGTTCAGCTCATACATCATTATCGAATATGCTTTATGTTTCATGCTTTCATCTCACATTCCGATTCGACATTCGATTGACGTTCGAGGTTCGAGGTTCGACATTCGTTCAACAGTCGAGTGTGATGTGATTTGATGTGATCAGTGATGTGAGTCTCAGCCTGAGTGAGTCACTTATGCCGGATGCCGGATGCCGCTGCCGCTGTCGCTGCCGTCTCAGTGATGACACGCTTTTCCCCCACTATGACTATCACTATCTTCTATTTTATTAAGCCGCCTAATATGCTCTTTTTGAGCCTTCCGATTCAGTGGCAAGAACCGCGGCACGGCATGGGGGAACCAGAGCGGCGCGCCGCGCCGTGTCCCTGTCGTATAGGAATCAATAAACCTGTTACAAGTTGAAGTGACACCTCGCCGCTTTTGGTTTTATAGTGATAGTCAATAGTGCAGTGACAATGTTGACTGTGTCATACAAGTTGAAGTGGCACCTCACCGCTTTTGGTTTTATAGTGATAGTCAATAGTGCAATGACAATGTTGACTGTGTCACGTGTAGCGGTGTCTACTGTATGGCTCTATTGTGACACGCTCTATGTATACATCGTGTCACATGCGATGGCTCTCGTCGTCGTGTCACTCATCCGAACTGGAACTCATCAATCGAGTCTTGCATAGAGCGAGCCTCCCCACGCCAGCCATACGTGATACGATAGACCCACCCTCACGTCGAGTTGAGCTGATTTCTGAATTCTATGTGTTACTCGCGAAAAAATGTTCGGTGTGAGAAGAAGACGAAAAGAAGAGTCGGCAATTGTAGGCCCTCTCGTCAAGCACACCTGTTCAGCGCGCTTCGATTCGAGTAGCTCTATTTGTATTTTCGTATCCTTGCTCAAACAAACATAAGCCGAACACACATAAGATCTATGTTGCATGATACGCCCCCCCCCGGGGCGTAATTTACGCGTAAATTACGTATTTCGGTCCTTGTGAGTTTTACGCGTAACACGTAACACGCCATAGGAATCTCACCCAAATATAGGCTGAAATTCAACCTATATATGAGCTGAAATTCAACCTATATATGAGGCTATATATGAGCTGAAATTCAGCCTATATATGAGGCTATATATGAGCTGAAATTCAGCCTATATATCACCTGAATTATTTCAGCCTATATATGAGCTAAAATTCAGATATAGGCTGAAATTCAGCCTATATATAAGCTGAAATTCAGCCTATATGTGAGGCGATGTACAAGCTGAAATTCAGCCTATATATGAGCTGAAATTCAGCCTATATATCACCTGAAAATCAGCCTATATATGAGCGCTGAAATTCAGCCTATACATGAGCTGAAATTCAGCCTATATATGAGGCTATATATGAGGCTATAAAGGAGCTGAAATGCAGCCTATATATGTGCGTATATATGACAGCTGAAATTCAGCCTATATATGAGTTGAAATTCAGCCTATACATGAGGCTATATATGAGCTGAAATTCAGCCTATATATATGAGCTGAAATTCAGCCTATATGTGAGGCTATGTACAAGCTGAAATTCAGCCTATATATGAGCTGAAATTCAGCCTATATATGAGCTGAAATTCAGCCTATATATATATCACCTGAAATTCAGCCTATATATGAGCGCTGAAATTCAGCCTATACATGAGCTGAAATTCAGCCTATATATGAGGCTATATATGAGGCTATAAAGGAGTTGAACGAATGCAGCCTATATATGTGCGTATATATGACGGCTGAAATTCAGCCTATATATGAGCTGAAATTCAGCCTATACATGAGGCTATATATGAGCTGAAATTTAGCCTATATATGAGCTGAAATTCAGCCTATAAATGAGCTGAAATGCAGCCTATATATGAGGATATATATGAGCTGAAATTCAGCCTATATATGAGCTGAAAATTAGCCTATATATGAGCTGAAATTCAGCCTATATATGAGGCTATATATGAGCTGAAATTCAGCCTATATATGACAATATGAGCTGAAATTCAGCCTATATATGAGGCTATATATGAGCTGAAATTCTGCCTATATATATATGAGCTGAAATTACTTAAATGGATGTACAAATGAGAGCTGCGATGGAGTATTATCTTGTCATGTTAAGTGAATGCACCTCTAGATACGAACTTAATTAGAATTGTCCCATGCTAAAATATGAATTCAGGTTGAGTACTAATTGTTGTTTCCTCATATCGTTACTCAATAAACTTAAGCACATCTCATGATTGAATATCAAATGCACATAAACCTCTATTTGAGCGCCCATAATTATAGATACATCTTATGGCTGAATATGTTCGATATGCATATACCTTGATGTCAGTCAATCTCATGGTTGAACATTAAATGTAGACAAACATCACGATTTAAACCCATCTCATTACTGAATATTTGTTTGATACGGGTCCCATCCGATGTGGGACATTGTTTTTCGAGCGGATTCCGCAAGGCCTTTGATGGAAACGTACGTGGGAGATCAAACTTGGTCGAAAAAATATGGACCCGGACGTGATTGGCGCCAAAGTGTCCATTTTGGGCATTTCGCGGTCGCCGGCAGGTCGCGTCTGGCGGGTCCCATCCGACGTGGGACATTGTTTTTCGAGCGGATTCCGCAAGGCCTTTGATGGAAACGTACGTGGGAGATCAAACTTGGTCGGAAAAATATGGACCCGGACGTGATTGGCGCCAAAGTGTCCATTTTGGGCATTTCGCGGTCGCCGGCAGGTCGCGTCTGGCGGGTCCCATCCGACGTGGGACATTGTTTTTCGAGCGGATTCCGCAAGGCCTTTGATGGAAACGTACGTGGGAGATCAAACTTGGTCGAAAAAATATGGACCCGGACGTGATTGGCGCCAAAGTGTCCATTTTGGGCATTTCGCGGTCGCCGGCAGGTCGCGTCTGGCGGGTCCCATCCGACGTGGGACATTGTTTTTCGAGCGGATTCCGCAAGGCCTTTGATGGAAACGTACGTGGGAGATCAAACTTGGTCGAAAAAATATGGACCCGGACGTGATTGGCGCCAAAGTGTCCATTTTGGGCATTTCGCGGTCGCCGGCAGGTCGCGTCTGGCGGGTCCCATCCGACGTGGGACATTGTTTTTCGAGCGGATTCCGCAAGGCCTTTGATGGAAACGTACGTGGGAGATCAAACTTGGTCGAAAAAATATGGACCCGGACGTGATTATGAGCTGAAATTCAGCCTATATGTGAGGCGATGTACAAGCTGAAATTCAGCCTATATGTGAGCTGAAATTCAGCCTATATATCACCTGAAAATCAGCCTATATATGAGCGCTGAAATTCAGCCTATACATGAGCTGAAATTCAGCCTATATATGAGGCTATATATGAGGCTATAAAGGAGCTGAAATGCAGCCTATATATGTGCGTATATATGACAGCTGAAATTCAGCCTATATATGAGTTGAAATTCAGCCTATACATGAGGCTATATATGAGCTGAAATTCAGCCTATATATATGAGCTGAAATTCAGCCTATATGTGAGGCTATGTACAAGCTGAAATTCAGCCTATATATGAGCTGAA
>LGRX02010574.1:0-21683 GCA_001247695.2 Cymbomonas tetramitiformis
GGGTGACAATCCACACCCTCAGGGGTGACACCCCGCAGGGATGACACGCTAGATGTTGCAGGAGTGACAGAGAGATGTTTGGACGAGTGTGTGGTGGATGTTTCAGGAGACTGGGGGTGTCATAAGCCTATTCTCGATGTCATACATGAACATCATCCGCATCAGCGCCTGCGAGGTGTCTCATAACACCGCATCGGTACGTACAGTGAGTGCGCTTTGCTGCCAAGCGCCGCCGATGGGGTGCTCCCCATGTCTCTTTCAGTCTCCCCCATGCGCGCCACACTACCCTCACCTTGCCCCCGGCCTTGAGTGCCACGAGGAGGGATGCTCGGAGGAGGACTTCAGTCAGCTAGCGCCCCGTGTGCATTGCATCGATATATACGCCCGAAATATGAAGTGGATCATAGGCGGGTGGTGGTGGCAGTGTGCAGTGGCTGCTCATGCAAGCCGCAGGGGGGCTGCATCATGTGATAAGGGTGCTGCATCATGTGATGGCAGGCTGCATCATGTGATAGGGGCTGCATCATGGATAGGGGCCGTCGTGTCACAGATAGAGGCTGCATCATGTATAGGGGCTGCGTCATGTGATAAGGGGGACTGCATCACGTGATGAGGGTGCTGCGTCATGTGGTAAGGGGGCTGCGTGTGACAGGGGTGCTGCGTCATGTGATAGGGGGGGCTACGTCACGTGATAGGAGGGCTGCGCCATGTGATAGGGGGGCTGCATCATGTGATAGGAGTGCTGCTGATGGGCGAAGAGGTTGAGAAGCGATGAGGCGGTTTGGGGGCCTGGCAATGGTGGGGCCCGTGAGGCCTCAGAAATCAGGCGGCGTGATCAGTATTTCTTCGGGCGGGAGCGACAACCTCGTCACCATCAGCCACTGCAATGTGGTGCATAACCGCGCGGAGGTAAGGGCCGTTGGATGAGGGAGACTTGCCACGGTACCACGAAATGCGTTGTCCCGTTGGGTGCCGGATTGGCGGCCAGAGAGCAGGGCCATGGAGCAAGGTGTCAGCAGGGTATGTTGCTGACACTGATGACACTGATGACACTGATGACACTGATGACACTGATCGCATGGCACTGCCACCGAGGGAGGGAGGGCACGGACGGGTCTGGCCAGTTCCCCCCAGCGCAAATATTTCCTTTTCCGGTCAGCTGTCATCTTCTGAAGACCATGAGGTCCCCGTCGGAACACGGGCATGCACGGCCCCGGCACTGCGGTGTATCATATGGTGCAGGGCGCCCCTCGGGGCGTGGTTGTGGCGTACGTGCCACTTAGAGATGATCTGGTTCCCGAGCTGGTGGTGGCACCAACCAGTGGGCTTGGGAGTGCGCGTGCTGCAGCTGCAGTGTCACACTCGTATTTATTCGCCAGAGTGTTATCACTCTGAGGACATGATCGAGGAGTGTTATCACGCTGATGACATGATCGAGGAGTGTTATCACTCTGATGACATGAACGAGCAGGTGGCTTGCTTGGGGCTGGACTAATATTGTGTGATTCCTGTTTTGAGTGATTTCGATTTCAACGGAGCGATGTTGGCCATCATGGCGGATCCGGACTACCTAACGGTCACATGCTGCCCAGGCAGACGAGGGAGGCGTGTCGGAGGGGATGGAGGAGCAAGGTGTCAGCAGGGCATGTCACCAAAACGCCTGGGTGACGAATCTCACACTTAGCACGCACACTAAGTTCCAAATCAGTTACCAGATCAGCCGATTCAGATTTGGAGGAGGGTGCGTCGTGCGGCAATCCATGGCCTCCGCGAGAGCGTGCGGGGCTCTTGCCGGGCCGATCACAGGCGAGTAGCGGCCGTGGCGGAGTGCTTCGGCTCGAGGCCACGAATGGCAACAACGTCACCATGAGTGACTCCAACTTTTCTCACAATTTTGCAGGGGTGCGTTTATCAAGCAGCGCATTGCTATGTTCACCGCGTGCCGCTGCCTGCCATCGATCGTTTTACTCGCTCAAAGCGGTATCCGGCAATGAACTTAATGCCCGGTCACCGATGCCGATGAGAAGAATGTGGCAACGACGTCCGCGGCATGTGACAGGTCGACAGCGCAGAGGGTGCTGGCGGGGGAGAGCCCAAGAAGGGCCGGCGGCCAGAAGCCACGCTGCCCATGATCGGTGGCGAGGCGCTCACGGTGAGTGATCCACACCTGCGGTGGCTGCTGGGATGGGGCGCAGGGTGCCGGAGGATTACTCGGTCTGTACGGGAGATCGAATGACAACAGCGAGTCGGAGTCATCCAATGACAACGGCGTCGTCCTGATGAGCTGCAACGTGACCAATAACAGCGCCGGGGTAAACGCCCGGCGGGCTCATAGGACTGGTCTGCCTGAGGTCCGCAAATGATGACAGTGGGAAGACGGAGATGTGCGGCGCTCGAGCAGCATCCGCCGTTTGCTGGAGGTGCCGTGCAGAGCGGCGCCGTTTGCGCTCAATGCTCGGAGTGCAGCGCACACTCGAGCTCGGGCGTGGATCCACCGGGCCAGAGCTGGCCAATCCGCGCATTCGTTCTTAACAGTGGCGAGCATCCAAAGCTGACCTCTCGTCTGACACGACTGTTCGGTCATGTGACACGACTGTTTGTTCATGTGGCACGACTGTTTGTTCATGTGACACGACTGTTCATCCAACCGGTGGCACAGCCTGCTGTCGCGCAACCACGCACGTGGGCGCACACGCACGAGGTGCTACTCTACTGTTTGCCACGGGCTTCTCGATCCCGGTGTCATACAGTATCAATAGCTTCGGCGAGGGAGATGGTGGCAGAAGTCTTGAGGGTGGGTGCTGGCCGCAGGGTAATGGCGGAGTCGTGGACATGTATGGCTCCTTGTCAGACTACGCGAAATATCGGCCAGCGCTAAACAACAGCATCACCATACGCCGCTGTAACCTCTCCTACAATCAAGCGCAGGTCAGATATCCGACGCGCAACATCCGGTCCAGTGACGCGGCAGCCACTTTGCGATTGGACGATTTAAAGGGAGGCGCCAGATCCCATTCCGCCATATTTGCCGAGCCTATCAAATCCTGAGCACCCCTCAACCCCCTCTGTGCACCCCTCCCTCTATGCACCCCTCGACCCCCTCTGTGCACCCCTCGGCCCCCTCTGTGCACCCCTCGGCCTCTATGCACCCCTCGACCCCCTCTGTGCACCCCTCGGCCCCCTCTGTGTATCTGGGAGCATCTTCACCATCAGGCCACAACGAGTCTCCTCCATGCGGTCGAATACCGAGCCGGTCGAGGCCAGAGAGGTGAGCCGCGTGGCAGATCTTTCTGCGGGTCGGCCCTGAGCCCCCACGATCCGAGCCTTAGCCGAACCCCTACTCCTCAAAATCTTCCAAAGGAAATCTCCCACAGCCACCTCCCTCGCTGCGAGAGGTGTGTCGCTTGTTTGACATGTACTGTATGTAGTGGAGGTGACTGCGGGGGGAGTGGAGGAGCCAGCCGCTATCTCGGGTATCATGTTAGAGGGGGGGGCTAGCTAGGAAGACGCCGCGCTGCGGCCCACATGCAGCTTGCAGGGGAGGAGCGAGCACGAGACGTGACACGGCCGCCTCGGCCTGCGGGGCTGCAGGAGTCTGGTGGGGTGATCAGCTTATGGGGATCTTCAGATGACAACGAAGTCACCTTGACGGACAATTTGATGGTCCACAATATCGCAGAGGTACGCACTGGCCTGCGAAATGTGGGGGTGCTCTTCCGTGTGGCTTTCGATTTGCGGCGCCGGCTTAGGGGACCGCTATCGGACGGAATGTTGCCGCAGCGGGGGCATGCTGGGAACTTGCGGAGGCTGAGTCGGTGGCGACTCGGGGACGAGGCGCAGAAGTACGGTGGCATGGGATTCATCGGGTACGACCATGGCGTGATAATCGTTGTGAAGAATAGTAACATTTCCGCCAACGTTGCAGAGGTGATCATTGCACAGCCTCTGCAGGGCTCGAGGCGAGCTCGGTGCCCCATGTCTATGTCCGGCCTCTTAGCCCTAAACTGGGCTGCCACACCTGATCGTCCCTATTCTGAAATGGCACGACGCAAGCAAGAGGTGAGGGAAGACATCTCGTTCGGTTTCGATGCTGAAACAGACACTTAGGCTGACTTTCAGTGGCGGGTATTCAGAGCCCTTGGATTCGATCGCAAGGGGGGTGGAAATCCCGTTTTAGTTGGTGCACGGAATCCGCCTGACAGGAGCGGCCGCAGTCAGATTTCCTTAGTATCGCGCTGTGTTGGTCGGCGTCCGCACGCTCGGGTCTCCCAGAAACGCGGATCCGATCCATCACAACTCCGTCGTGCCTGGCGCTATCCTGTAAACTGCGCCGGCAGGCCTGTGGGGGTGTTTAGAAGGAGCCGTCGGATGTGAATGCGAGAACGAGCGGCAGATCGCTTTTCCAGCGAAGCCTGTATGGGGGCAGCCGCCAGTTCATGTTCCCACGAACGGATCCAGCCATGCAAGCGCGGTTGCGCCGTCGATGGGGGCACAGGTGAGCGGCGGCGCCTTGTACATCAGCGGCGTGCAAGCGGATCAGGGCGACCAGTCCACCGCGTTCCTGCACATCTCCGCGTGCCTGATGGCCGACAACAAGGCCGGGGCGGTATGCAATTGACCGTTTCACCCCGAGCTGGCGTTCATTTGCCTTGATCCTCCAGCGCCCTCTGATTGGATATGAATCTCACATCCACCTGGCGGCTGATGCGAGCTCGCATGGTGTGTGTATGCACGGCTCTCGGGAGTATCTGCGAGAGGTCCTGTCATGTCGCCACCTGGCTCCAGGCTCCAGGCTTGGGCTCCCCCATCGCCTTGGGCAGGGCCCCCCTGGGGGCTGATGGGTTGCCGAGGGCTCCCGATGGGTTGTGCACGCAGGACGGCGGCGCTGTGGCGGCAGAGGACATCCAGGAGGGCGAGGTGGCGATCTCGGGCTCGGAAGTGCGCGGGAACATGGCGCAGAATCGCGGGGGGGGCTGCAAGCTGAAGGCCGCCAGGCTGCGCTTGGAGGGGACCGTGCTGCAGAGTAACCGGGCCGATGAAGGAGGAGCGGTGGCGGCGACGGAGGAGTCGGCATGCCACGTGTCGGACTGCGTTGCCACCGGAAACGCTGCCTTCCAAGGCGGCGCGGTGCTGGCGAGCGGGGGGAGCGCCGTGGATGTGACGGGCAGCCAGCTGTCACTGAACGCTGCGGATTTCTGGGGAGGAGCGGCGTACGCGACACAGAGCTTCCTCCGCGTGGCGAACAACTCCGCGCTGGAGCAGAACGCGGCGTGGGAGGGCGGAGGCGGGGTGGCAGGGGTGCACGCGAACGTCTCCCTGGAAGATGCGCGGCTAGCGTTGAACGAGGGGCAGAGGGGGGGACTGTTCTTGGCGAGATCGACGGTGCGGTTGGCCCGCGTGGAGGTGGAGAGGTGCTCGGCGGATGGCGGTGGCGGGGGGGTGTACGCCGGGTCGGGAAGCCAAGGCTGGATGCGCGACACCTCCGTGGTGGGGTGCAACACGGAGGGTCTGGGGGGCGCTGTTCAGGCAGACCAAGGCTCCCTACTTGCCCTGATCAACTCCAACTTCACCTCAAACACAGCGGACGCCCGAGGTGGGGCGGTAAGCGGCAGCGACAGCTCCAACATCTCCCTGGATGGCTGCCGCCTCGAGCGTAACGTGGCGCAGGATGCGGGAGGCGCCGTGTGGGCCACAGAGGGCTCCAGCGTCTCGCTCCGCGAGTGCGCCATGCTCGAGAATTCCGTGGGACAAGGGGATGGCGGCGGGGTCGCTCTCGCCTCCACGGTGTCGGACTCGGTCCTGGAGAACTGCGCCTTCGAGGCCAACGCCGCGGCGCGTGGGGGGGGCGTCTTCCTGCAGCTCCCGCCGCCCGCCCCGAAGGTGCAGCTGCGAGGGAACCGCTTCGGGTTGAGCGACGCCACGGTCGGACCGCACATCTTCTGGGAGTACGACGTGAGCGCCGCGCGTCCGGAGTGCGACGACTGCAGCAGCTTGGCCGCGGGAGACGCCGTGCTCACCAGCACGGCCGTGTCGTTCGTTGTGCAGCGTATGGGCGCGACCGTGTCCGAGCTGACGGGGGCCAGCGGGTCACCCATCCAGCCGGCCCTCACCTTTGTGGCGCTCGACTTGTATGGGAATGCCACCAGGCTGGTGCAGCAGGTCACCGCGGTGGCGGGGGCTGCACAGACGGAGACGCTCCTGGATGGCGCGACCGTGGCGGTGTACGGTTCCGACGGCGCGGCCTTCGATGGCTTGACAGTCCTCGGACACCCCGGGACGCTCGTCAACCTGACGCTGCAGTCCGAGGCGGATTGGGGTCTCCCGGCCACCGCTACCGTGACGATGCTGCTTGACGAGTGCCTCTCGGGGGAGCAGTACCTCGAGGATGCGAAGCTCTGCCGCCCGTGCAAGGATGACACGCTCAAGTTCCGAAACACCAGCGAGGCGTGCGTCGCCTGCGTTGGCGCTGGCCTCATGTGCCACGGTGGGGCGAACTACTCGCTGAGCGCCGGGTACTGGGTGGCATCGCGCTCGGTGGAGCTGTGCTTGCAAGCGGGGGAGGAGCTGTGGGAGGACTGCCTCCTGCAGCGCACTTACGCATGCGATACGGCAGATGCGTGCTCCCCCTCCTGGAACCGCTCCAACGTGGGCGGCGCTGTCACACTGCCCGCCGGCTTAGACCAGTGCAGCACCGGCTACCGTAACGATGGTACGGCAAGTTACCCAACGCCACCGATCACGATCCGCCACGCGTTCCTGCAGTATTCCTGTAGACAAACACGTAGTAGATGCAGGATGTGCTCCCAGTGGTCGGAGGTCGTGGAAGCGGCGCACCAAACACACCGGCAGCCTTCGCCGTGGCGGCACCCACGAGCTGCGGATGGGGCGGTGCTGTGGACGGTCCGGCAGGGAGCCGCCGCACCGCGTTTTCCAACAGCCGGGCTGAAGCCTTTCCTTGCTGCCACAAAGTGTCCTGTCAGAGTCGTTTCGGGCCCTCGGGTGTGATTGGTCGTTTGGGGGAGCGGACTGTTCCGCGGCATCGGAACGCATCAGTCGCATGGTGTAGCGGAGGTGTGCTCATTGTGACGCCGCGCAGCGATTGGGGGGGCCATTTTCGGGAATCGCGGGCCGGCAGGGTGGAGACCAGGCAACGCCTGACCAGGCAAAAGAGGAAGGAAGTATCCTCGCGGCGGTTCTCGTCCGGGCAGTCAAATAGACTCTATCAGAGAAGTTCTAGAAAAGCGAAACTCGTAGGGGTGGCGCAGCGGTCTTTGGTGGGGCACACATCAGACGGGTGCCCAAAATGTGAAGTCGTAAGTGACAGAGCTTCGTCAGGACACACGAGTCTGTGCCCCCTTAGATTGCGGGCTTGCCTCCCCATGTCGTTGAAGACAAGACGAGGAGAGCTATAAACACTGGTTGGAATGGATGTATCCGATGGGTGGGGAGTCATCGAGTGTTTAGCTGAAAGCATCTTCATTTTTTGTGCATCACAGAATTGCATCTTAAATGTGGAAATGTGATCAAAAGACGCGGTTTCAGCTTGACACATGACAACTCCCCACTCCTTGGCGCATCCGAGGGACCTGGCAACTCCCCACTCCTTGGCGCATCCGAGGGACGTGTGGCGCATCCGAGGGCATGACAACTCCCCACTCCTTGGCGCATCCGAGGACGTGACAACTCCACTCCTTGGCGCATCCGAGGGAAGTGACAACTCCCCACTCCTTGGCGCATCCGAGGGACATGGTACTCTCTCTCTCTCTGGAAGCCCGCTGATCTAATTACCCCGGGGAGTCGACAGCATGCGTTCTTCTCCGGTTTGAGCCACTGAGCTCACGAGTGCGTTGATACTGCTGTGCTGGTGGGGATGGAGGGAGGGGAGGATATGCCAGTGGTGATGTGTGGCGGGTGCGAGGCGGGGTACGAACGGCTCTACGATGGCCGGTGTAGCCGGTGTACTGACGTGAGGTTTACGAGATGGTTGGTGACAGTGGCCTGCCTGGGGGCGGTGGCCGCGCTGTTGTCCCTCGCGTGGCGGTTCGGCAAGTCCAAGAAGATGGCAAGGGAGTCCTTCCTGGGCAAGCGGCTGCTCGCAGTGCACTCCGCCGAGGACTCGCACGCGAACTTCGGCATTCTCGCCGGCCACCTGCAGGTGAGAGCGCCTGCGACGCCCGCCTGCAGGTGAGAGCGCCTGCGACGCCCGCCTGCAGGTGAGAGCGCCTGCGACGCCCGCCTGCAGGTGAGAGCGCCTGCGACGCCCGCCTGCAGGCGAGAGCGCCTGCGACGCCCGCCTGCAGGTGAGAGCGCCTGCGACGCCCGCCTGCAGGTGAGAGCGCCTGCGACGCCCGCCTGCAGGCGAGAGCGCCTGCGACGCCCGCCTGCAGGTGAGAGCGCCTGCGACGCCCGCCTGCAAGTGCGCGGGCTGCTCAACCACCTGCGCCACTCGGGTCCTCTGCTTTCTTAATCACGTGATGATGGACTGTGCAAAGCTGGCAAGGGCGTTTTGTCGCTTTGAGACAGAGACGGCGACGGCCCTCTGCGAATCCAGGCCATCGATGGTCGTTGGGACCTTTGAATCAACGCTGATCGGGGGTTGAGCACACCGCGCAGGTGATGGCGCAGCATTTGCAGGTGTTCCAGGTCGATGTTTTCCCTGGGATATACGAGAAGCTCCTCGATGTGGTCTCCGTGATCAACGTGTCACCGACGCGGTGGCTGGGGCTGCAGTGCGCTCTCGCAGGCTCCATCAACGGTCCGACCTACACCGAGGTGATCGGCATGAGTGTCTTCTACTCCCATATCACCTTCACCCTGGTGCTGCCTTTCGTCATCGCGGCGCCGCTGTGGGTCTTCGTCCTGCCACGGCTTCTTCGCTGGTCGAGCAGGAAGGCGAGCACGACCCTCCGCCGCATGGCGAGCAGCCTCTCCGGCTCCTTCCGGCGGCCGAGCCCTCGTCCTGATGGAGCAGCCACCAGCGCAGCCTCCAGCCCCTGCAGGTCCATGCGGAACCATGCTGGGCACCCCCCGGCCGTCGATGGACTTGTAGTTGAGTATTGCTCCAATAGCGGAGCTGGATCCGTGTCCGCGCGACCATCCACGGCCAGTGGCAAGTGGCAGATTGAGCAAGTCAAGTGGATTGCCAATCCATTTGGTGAGGACGAAGGGGGTCACAGCTCGCATGTACCCCAGGACGGGGCCGAGTTGGGCCTTTCCTGTGAAGTTGATTCCCGCAACGTCATCGAGGATGACCAACAAGAAGGTGGTGTACTGGACAACCCAGACAACCCCTGCAGTGCTTGCCAGGAAGGAGGCAGAGAACAGCCCAGTGACCACTCCAAGAACACCTGCCGGGAGGGAGGGAAAGAAGAGCCGTCCGAGGAATCCTTCAAGAGGAATGGCAAGGATCTGGGCAAAGAACAGCTGCCCAATAATTCCCGGAGTGTCTGCCAAGATGAGGACGAAGAAGGGGTAGCTGACTCCGCAGATGGTGTTCGAACACCAGCAGCAGCTTCACCGAGGTTCAAAGCCTACTGTGTGTTTGCTTCGTTCGTTCTTGTGCTCATACATCCCTCCGTATGCTCGGCTTGCTTCACTCTGTTCGACTGCGAGCAGATCCACTTTCAGGCAGAAGGCACCGACTTTTTCCTCCGTGCCGATCGGTCGGTGGAATGTTTCTCTCTCGAATGGAGATCCTTTGCAGCCTTCGCATCATTTGTCATGCTCACTTTTGTTTTCGGGCTGCCAATTGGGCTGATTGGTGTGACGTTCTATCTCCACCGCCGGAAATGCGTGTCACTTGCGGGGCGCCACATATATGTGCCTTCCTCCCTGATCAAAGTGACCCTGGAAGCCGAAGTACAAGGAGGAGATCCCTGCACCGACGAGACCATCTCCGACGATGCCTGCTCACAAAAGATCGCCTGCTACCAGATACCACATCCGGTCACAGGCAAGCTCGTGGTAGTCTCACCAGTGTTTGAAGATGGCGCCATCACGGGTGACGGGGTGGAGAGGATAAAGTCCCAGCTGATGGACTCTGAAGCTCAGCTTTTATTGGGGCGTTACACCGCCCCGTTTTCTGGGCAGTACTTCTACTGGATGGGAATTGAGATCATGTTGCGCCTTCTATCCACGAGTGTGGTGGTTTTGGTCCGAATGGTCGACGAGCGCTACGACTTGGTGTATGCCTTATGTATAAGTGGTCTGATCTTGATCATTTACTCGGTTGCGCATCCATACGAAGACCCGTTGGCCCATTTGGTGGTGAACCTGAGTGAGGGATGTCAAGTGTTTACCCTGTGTGGTTACGTGGCAGAGAGATACATCAACGAACAGGACAGCACGGCAAGCGCCATCTGTGGCATATTTTTGGTTAGCATACATTCGCTCTTCATTCTCACCATGATAATCATGGTGCTCAACGACCTGCGGGCCACGGGGAGTACTCTTTACCAAAATGTGCGAAGGAGCTGGCATCGCATGAGAAGGAAGCTATGTGTTCAGTTGTGATATGTGCGCGATTGTGAATATGCGGGTGGGTGTGGCACGCCCCATGTGCACTGTTTTGCAGTGGATTAGTCGCCACTGCTCGAGCTATTGACGTATGAATGCACATTGCACAACACATACAAGATGGGCTTGTGTGATAGAGCTCTATATGCAATTTATTTTTACCTCTGCACGTCTGTCACTGAAGATCTGCACTCCCGACCTGAAAATACCAGACAGAGTATACAGACACGGAACGCCATTCCTTCGTGACTAAATTGAGTTATGTTCAGTTCCATATTGACGGACATGGTGCGATGGTATGCTCACTATATTTGAGATTTAGTATATGTGTGAGTTACCAGCATTGACAAAGCAGAGTGTAAGTATTAAGCTGTTACGACCATGTGTATTTCGCCCCAGCACGCAACTCGTACCAAGGGGTTCATCATTTCGAAATCCGAATGCTGTTCATTATGTTCACAGAGGATAAGTTAAAAGCTGTGGATAAGTTAGAAGCGGTGGTGGGCGCATGTTGGCATCTAATAGCAGATAGATTTCGAAAATGCTGACCGTTATTACGTAGTCTAGATGTTTTTAGTCATTTTGTATTGCTTGTCTCCTAACGGGTGCTCTGCTCCATATCGCATCGCCTACCGCTTCCACATATATACTGCACATCAGTTCTTGCAATTTCTCCCTACTGAGTTTTCCTATATGATTGTCATTAGGTCGTAGCATTGCGCTGCATCCTCTCGTATCCTTAGTTTTCATGGTGTCGGTGTACAGAATTGTGTACGTCCTGAGCTGGATTCGTTTTCCTGGCTTGAAATAGGTGCAGTTGTGTTATTGGAGGGACAGTGTTTATTGTGGGTGTGCCTGGATCTGTGCCCTAGTAGGAAATTATGCTTGTCGGAGCGGACCGGGGTCCGTGCCGAAGAAATCAGGGATTCGTGAGGGGGATCAGGGATTTGGTACGCTGGGCCCTTCGGGCTCCACCACGAGGAACCGTCTGGCTAATGCAAGTGGGCATGCTGCCTCGAATCGTTCCTAAATCATGAGAGCTCAAAGAGTTCTAGAGTTTTCGTAACCATTCGAGGGCAGCTGCACGCCTGCGGATCGTAAAAATTGTGGGGAAGGGCAGCCTACCTCGAATGGTTCGTATATCGTGAGAATTCGTAGAGTTCTCGCGTTGTAGGAACGATTCGAAGCAGCCTACCCACATCCCCACCGTTCCGTCACCCGCGACACTTTGGCGAGGTGCACCACATGTGCATTATGCACGCGGGCGTGCGGCTGCACCCCGAATGGTTCCTAAAATGCAGGAACGTTGTGACGGTTCCCACGTTTTAGGAACAGTTCGAGGTAGCCCGATACCCACTTCCCCGCCGTTCACATCGCACTAATCACCTCGCGTCCCTGCGCGCGTGATGATGGTCATCCGCGCATGGGAACCCCCTGATATCCTAAACATCGAGGTATGGGGGAGAGCCGACACGAGCCCCCCTCTCCCCAGGAGCGAGCATCATCGCTTTCGATCTAGGGGGGTTCAACCCCCCTTCTAGCAACATGATGTCCTATCTCCCACCCCCAGAGCAAAGTTCGTCTTCCTTGGGCTCCCCAATACTGCCGGCTGAGTCGATGCGAGCATGGCCAGGCGGTGTCGATCACTGTCACTAAGGTCGGACGCCAAGGTCCTCCTGCAGCAAAACATCTTCTTGCATAGTTAGGGTGTCGGCTGACAGGGAGAGGATCATCCCAGCTGGGATATTGCAAATTCATAGGCTGGGCACTGACAGGAGGTCTGCTTTAGGGTTACCCAGCTCCGCTGATCTGGGTAAAACCAGCTCCCCGACTGCTGCTGGTTGCGTAGGAGCGTTATACATACTCGTCATGCTCGCTATGATTAGTTTGTGGTGTAACGTTGCGGAATCCTAATCTACGCAGCCTCGACAGCTGTTTTCCATCGTCCTGTGACCTGGATGAGGTCCCCAAGGGATCGGCGATGGGTGGAACTGTTTGTTGAGAGTAGGTAGGGTTCGAATGGCAGTAGGTGGGGTTGGAAGTACGCGACCAGCTGCGGCAAGGCGAAACCCTGACGTGAGGTTCGCATCGAGGGATATTACGAGCAACTGCCGTGTCGAGCGCGATCTAAGCAGGCGTTGATGACGAAAATCCACCCTGGTGGTCACGGGGTGCATCAACCGGCGCGGTGCCGTAGGACCGCCTGGGCCGGAAGTTAAATATCAAAATCCCGCCTGCAGCACCCGCACCCGCACCCGCACCCGCACCCGCACCCGCACCCGCACCCGCACCCGCACCGCACCCGCACCCGAACATGGAATCAGTCAGGACGTTATACATCCTTGAAGTGCAGCAAGGTGTAAGATCAGCTGTGAGCGAAACGAAATATTTATTTCTTGGGCAGATTATTTATGGGTTTGGGTTTGAATGGACCTAAACCCAAAACAGCCATGCACATGCCTATCATCCCCCGTACGTAAACAATGAAAGCCGTGCGTGCTTTGCCCGTGCAGTGCCCTCGCAGGTGTGTGATGGTGGCTGCCCTTGAATAATTCCTAAAACGCGAGAACGCCGCAAGTTCGCGCGATATAGGAACCATACCGAGGCCAGCTGCCCCCACCCCCTGCAGTTGTGCACATGCCTATCATCCCCCGTACGTAAACAATGAAAGCCGTGCATGCTTTGCCCGTGCAGCAGTGCCCTCGCAGGTGTGTGATGGTGGTTGCCCTTGAATAATTCCTAAAACGCGAGAACGCCGCAAGTTCGTGCGATATAGGAACCATCCCGAGGAAAGCTCGGATACCACCATCACGCGCCCAGGGGCGGGAGTGCCCCACGTGCGGATACCACCATCACGCGCGCGGGGGCGGGAGTGCCCCACGTGCGGATACCACCATCACGCGCGCGGGGGCGGGACGGTGCCCCACGCGCGGATACCACCATCGCGCGCGCGGGGGCGGGACTGCCCCTCGCGCGGATACCACCATCACGCGCGCGGGGGCGGGAGTGCCCCACGCGCGGATACCACCATCACGCGCGCGGGGCGGGAGTGCCCCACGCGCGGATACCACCATCACGCGCGCGGGGGCGGGAGTGCCCCACGCGCGGATACCACCACGCAGCGCTAGAGGAGCTTTGAAGGGTGCTTGGCTGAAATGAATTTGACGGACGTTGAACTCTTATAATAAAGCTATGGGATATTCCGCCGCAGGCGCCGAAATGTTGGCATTTCTCATGTGTTTTGAGCAATTCTCAGTGGCAATCAGTTGCGATTAGGGCTGAGTACCCGCACCCCCCACTCTGCTTTCGTGGCAGTTTTCAAGGCAATTCTTGTTACGGTACTCACAATCTCAGAATTTGGCAGATTTTTCGAGCGGCCGCGGGTAGACCCCCTAGCGGCACGTTTTCCGGTCGGGGCCCCTAGCGGCACGCTTCGGTGGGGTAGCCCCCTAACAACACATGTCCTATCTTGCCCCCCAGCAATGTTCGCCCGCCCTTATTGTTATGACAAGTAGAGAGAGAAATTTGAAGGTCCATACAAGTGAGGCTTTCTAACCTAAAAAGCAGGCTGAGGGAGAAAGTAAAAACTGAAATTTGAGAAGCAGGAAACAAGAAGACAGGGAAGGCATATTCGGTCTGAATTTCCAGATTTACACTCTTACTTTGAGGAGAAGGATGGGGAAGCAGTTCAGACAGAGGCAGAGGAACCTTTCCAATTTTCAGGCTAAGCGGTGCCATATCAGACAAGATGAAGTTCAGATTGTCACTTTGAGCACAATCAAGTGCTGGATGTTTGAGACAGTAGTAACCACAAGATTCAGGGCTCAAAGTCCATATCCGACAAGGCTTTAAACCTGCTTTGCAGCTCAGCCCCTTTCTCTTGTGCAACTCTGTTAAGCTGTTCAGCTCTGTCCTTTCTAGAGCTGTTCTTGCGGTCCCCAGGGCTCGGTGACGGCTTGATTTGGGAGAGAGATCTCTTTTTCCCTGAGGAGTTACAAAGACTTTCCGATCACAAAAGCAATTTACAGGGCCACTGAGCTTAGCAAAAAAAACAGAGGATGTTAATGCAACAGGCAAGGAGAGAGAGAGAGAGAGAGAGAGAGAGAGTATTCTACCTTTTTTGCAGGCTGAGCAGTTGCAGCTGGGTGGGTGCCCTCCGTGCCTCACGATTGCAGGCCTTGCTGATGTGTGAGCAGCTGTGGTCTGACCGGATCCCTCTTCAAATCCTGGTGGGATTGACCCTTGCTCTGACTGTTCTGCAGCTGCAGCTGTCTGAGCAGATGGCACTGTTGGGATGTGCACTCCGTAGATCCTGACGGGGCAGTTCTTCGTGCTGTGACCGTTGGCAGATTTGCCCTCACACTCTCCGCAAATTAAGGCTGAGCACTTTGAAATGAACACTGTTCCCAGGCCAGACCAGTGGTACTCCAGGGGGAGTGCGTACAGGGCGTGCTCTCTGTTCTTTTTGGCAATCCTACTTGGCTCAGGATGACGGCCAAGGCCAGTCTTCAGTTGGACGAAAATCTGTCTGACTAACCTTGCACGTTTCTTTGATCCGCCCACCCTGGTGTGAACTGTGAAAGTCTACTGAAATGTAACTTCCTTAATGAACCTTGAGAAGGATGAGGCCTTGATGTGAGCGAGGATGCGAGGCAGTCCCGGCTGTTTTCCGGACCTGAAGGCTTTGAATCCAAGCGTGATGCCGGTGAGCTTGCTGCTTTTCGGCGTGATGAGACAGTCCTGTCTGTCTACAACTACCACCGCGTATTCAACCAGCACTCTGGCTTCTTCGATCGAGGCCGCTTTCACGTGCAAACTGGGTGTACCTCCTTGTCGACGTCCACGAGGTAAGAAATGTCCTCGTCGGAGGAGTCCTTGTTGACAAAGGAGCCCTCCAACGCAGTTACCAAGGAGTCCCAAAGAAGTTGACGATGTGGTTCACTTCCGGAAAATGAGGACGCCTTGTTCCCCAGGGTGTCCTTCGCAACGCGTTTTACGACGTCGATGTCCCAAGACGCCTGTAAAACAGCGTTGCCACGAGTCCTGTCAGCAGCAGCAAGGGCAACATGCGCTGACTGCGGAGTGCTCCTATAGCGAGCACCCACGTTTCTAGCAAAAATAGAGTCTAGGCGCATTCTAGCGCCCACGGCCGGGGTCCCAACTGAAAATGATGTCATCAGAAATAAATCCTATAGGAGGGGCGTTGGGGAAAAGGCGAGGTGAAAATTGTGGGGCGGCGAGCGACGGCAATGCAGTTACGGAGTGTGAGGCCAAAAGGGGTCGAACGAAACCAACGAAGTCGAAGATGCGGCGGCCAAGGAGATGTCGACAAGGTTGATCAGGCCCAGTCAAAAACAAATTCCAACGCAGACACCCGAAGGATAAGCCGAAAGTTCCAATTGGAGATCTCACCGCAACGTTGCGCAAGCCGCACGCCCTAGATTTTCCAATTTAACACCTCGCGAGGCCCCAACGCCCCGCCAATCGGAAGAAAGTAGCCAATCATGGCAAAGTTAACAGTGAAGAAAGCGGGGAGATACCGTACCCCATAACCTGTGAGATATATTGTTATACCAATATATCGGGTGTCACTGTTAAGTTCATACAAGTGTGAGATAGATCAAAAAAGGTAAACGAATATAGTTGTCTGTGACCTAGGTATCTGACACCTAGTATTGTACGAGTACTGGTACATACAGCTAACGGGAGTCATAGTGATTACGGGTAGCGGGTCACTGAATACAACAAAAGGTGTGGCACTGTTCGGGCACTTCTTCCTTTCCACACTGAAGATTGCAGCTGTTTTCTGAGCCTGCAGTAAAACTGATTTCAGAAGTCTGCTCACTTCGGAGATTTCACGTTCAGTGAAAGGGCCAGTGGTCAGTGCTCCGAGCCGTTTAACTTTAACCGACGCGAGGAAATCGTCGTTGCGCAGACCCCCGTCCTCGTTGTCAGTGTCGTAGTCGTCGTTTTCTTGAAGCTCTTTATTGAGCTGCTCGAATTCTTCGGCCTCGTCAAAAGCGGCAAGGCATTTCAAGGTATGGTTTGCTGGAGGTCAACATTAGCATAAAAATTTTCAAATATTTTTATTTGATAAATAGGTTGGCTGAACCTGTCTAAACATATTATGCACTTCGGGGAGTCAAGTGGTTAAGGCATGAAGAAGTTATGGTCGATACCGTTCCGCGATCTCCCATACTTAACCATACTTAAGCACCAACTAAAAACACATATATCTCGAGATCTAGATCTGCAAATTTTTATGCTAATGTTGACCTCCAGCAAACCATACCTTGATTTATAAGGTGTCCGACGGTCAATTCAGACTGAGTGGACGCAAGGATCTTCTTGGCCACGTCGCTCGCACCAGCAACAAGTACAACTTGTTCACCTTCTCTTGTCGCTACGTAGAAAATATCGCAGCAATGCTGCAAACAGATTTTTGCAGTTTTTGATTAACAATTTAATCCAACTAATTCTATCAACAGTTGTGAGGTGTGTCAAATTTTTGGAAGCAAAATGCGGCGTGAAATAAAACGCACTCCTTTTGCGTTCTACTAAGGTGCTATGCTTAGCAGGCGTTCGCGTTAGCTTATTCTCAGAGTAGTAGTGGGAATGCGTGCGTAATTTCCAGTGTCGCACCTTAAAGATTGTCGTAATCAGCAGCACTCTGTTTCTCAAGGCCAAATCTCCAAAGTAAACTGTAACGTTCACTTCCACTCCTTCGCCCAGGTCGTCTTTAACTACCTTAATGAACTCTGTATACAGACAGGATCCTATTTCGATCTTATCGATGCCAGAGGATTCCCACACTGTGAACTGTTCCCTGATGTCTGCGCTGCGTTTTTTTATCTCTTCCAGGCAGGGTTCGGTATCGATTGTAAAATGCCTTATCGATTGATTCTGATTATTTTGGAACGTTAATCGACTGATTTCGATTTTTTCTAAACTCCTAATCGATCGATACTAATTTTCTTCGGATTCCTTATCGATTGAAATCGATATTTCTAAACTCCTAATCGATTGATGCTGATTTTTTTATACTGCCTATCGATCGATTCCGATTTTTCTAAACTCCTAATCGATTGATACTAATTAATTGACAAGCCCTATCGATTGATACCGATATTTTAACCATACTTCCGATATATCGATATATCGCCAGTATCGATATATCGGAATCTAGAATGCAGATTACTTGGCATATGATATTGCAAGGTACACAAATTAAAACAAGACACTCAAAAGGTGTTTTATATCTCTCTACTTTTTCATCTACATCATATCTGATACTACATATCTAATTCATGGCAGCCATAAGCGTGTGTCGTAAGGTCCCCTCTTCTAACCGTTTGCGCAGGTCAGAATGCATCCCTGTAACCGTAGAGAAAGCCCGCTCAACCCCCGCGGTAGAGGCAGGCACAGCCAAAAATTGTCGGGCCATCTTTGCTAAGGTACGGAACTGTCCACGGTGGTCCCGCCACCACTGCTGCACGTCAACATCCGACTTCGCGTCGGGCAACTCAAGCAAGGTAGTCCCTCATCTCATCAGCCAGCTCACCCTCCGTCAGCTCATCGTCACCCTCTACCTCATCATCTGAGTCAGAATCTTCCAGGAAAGATGCTTCTGAAACAACAGTGGGGCGTGGATCCCTCTTACTCTTCAAATCAACCGCCGCACCTCCAGCCCTAGGCTTCCAATCTGCTGCATAGCAAGCCGTTGCCCAAGCCTCTGCTTGCTTTCTCGAGAAATGACCTGTTCCAAAAAAAATCACCAACTCTTCTACTTAAATCTCGTGCAAGAAATTCCCGTCAACACAGTCTTGCGTCACGCGTGTGCAATGAGGAAAGGGGCAACGAAAACAGTTCACACCTCGCATCCAATTCTCCGCGTACTTGAACTTGAAGCTTTTGTACCTGGGATCCAACAGGGTGGACACGGCGAAGTCCTCTAGCTTGCTGTCGTACAACCCGTTAAAGAAACGGCGTACCAGATCCTCGTATGCAAGCTCTCTAGCTTCCTTCACCGCCTCATTGCAGATGAAGACGGGTTGCCGCTCGTACTTGATGAGGGTGTCCGCGTGAAAAGTGTAAATCAGACGACCAACGATAGGAAGGATGAGACTCACCGTCACCTTCTTCGTGTGTTGTAGCAGATCGACGGCCGTCTTGGCATACGTCAGCAAATACATAGCTTCTCTCACGATGTTCCAGTCATCCTCCGCAAGCTGATGGCCCTATACACACTCCCGTCCGGGTTGGCAACGGCAGTCGCGGCCTTCGACGGGTTCTCCACGTCGTACATATGTATGGCAACCTGCACATACAAAAACGGAATAATGGAACCTCGTAAGCTCGAAGTAATAAGTTCGGAATGAAAAATGTTTACGGTTGCACCTTAAAGTTAACATCACAAAAGGTGCAACACAGTATGTGACCGTGAAATGAAGCAAAGCAAATAATCAGATGTATGTATGCTTGAGCACTGCACGCACCTGGTTCTCGAAGTACCAACGTGCTTGTTTGCACGCGCCTCCCCACCCCGTACGTGTGCCGTTATCCTGGGGAGGTTTGGACTCCCCAAGACCGTGTCGACGTTGGCACTCCTTGAGTAGGTTCCCACCAATCACGGAGTGATTAAAGTGGGTCGTCATCCCACGAAGCTTAATGAAGACGCTCTTCACGACGGGGTGCTCCAGGAACGTTTTCACCACCAAGGCCAGAGTGTGGTCAATACATTCGTGCCCATCAAAACATGTCCAGGCAGCCAACGTATGTTGCTGGCATTATCAGAGCACGTCGCGTGGATGTAGTCGGCCACAGTATCAACAGCAATTCTAGCATCCTCCTCACCCGTCAATTCGAATTCGCCCAAACCGAAATCAGCACACGCCTTCTTCGTGGCCTTCTCCAACTGATCAGCGGTGTGCCTAACACTGGAGAAAGGAATCGCCCCCAAAACCTTCTCGTGCAAGTTGAAGTCCTCATCCAACCAGTACAAGAGGATGCCGAAATTGGAGGCGCCACTCTGAGACCAGACATCTCCGCCAATACTAGGCGAAATGCCCTCAGCTAACAGGTCACGCATGGCGGCCATCACGCGCTGTTTCCCCTCAGCAGACAGCAGGAGCACGTTATGCATGACTACCTTCAAAGTGGGAGGAACGTATTTCCCCTTGAAAATGAAATAAAAAATATCTCGAAACTCGGCGCCGTGCTCAGGTAGCGACAGCGGGCGACGACACCGAACCAGCCATAATGATATCAGCTTATGCAGTTCGTCGCGCTTCTCAGGCGTGACCAAGGGGACCAATGCCTCGATTTTGCCCTAAAATATGCACACCATAAACGTTAATGTTCCGAAAAATACCAGCGTGGAAGATGGGAGAGGATCTTTGTGACAAGCAAGCAGGCGCACCCGAAAAAGGGTGGCAAGGTTACCTCAACCAAGCTAGCTTAAACTACATACTATTTGAGTAATCAGGTAAGCGTGCCACCAAGTCAAACGCGAATAAAGAGTGATGTGTATGATGAAATATACCTGTGAAGCTGAGGACTGTGCGCCTTTATCCAGGATCACAGCGCTACCGTTCTCATCACTGCTAACCATGGCACAATAGACATCTTTGTGCATAGATGCCAAGTGTGACCGTAAGTTTGTCGTGTTCCCACAGAAGGGAATGGGCTTGATCTCGGGTGGAGACAGAGGGCACTTGACATGCACGATCTTCCCGTCCTCGTTCTTCTGCACTTTGTAGTGCTTCCAACACGAAGATGTGCGCCTTCCACCAGAAGCGTCTTCAAACCCGTCGGATTCTGCAAAGATAACGAAGCGAGAAGAAATAGTCAAGTACACCGAACAGATGAAGATACGCATTCACATCCAAACGAGACATATCTGTGCAGAGATGAGACCGCAGCCATGGCATAGGACTACAAAGCATACAAACATGAGGAAAGAGTACCTTCAACATTCTTATTTTTGTCTTCTTGCCTCTGTTTTTTCTTAGCACTAGCTTCAGCTTCCTCCGCAGTGGCCTCCGATTTGCGGCGTTCGCGGAAAGCGGCGATGTCTTGTTCATGACCGGCTAGGTGTTCAATCGGCTCCCACGTATCTTCCTTGTCAGACAAGCCTTCCCAACCTATCAACCATTGAGGGGTTCCACCGGAAATAAAGTCGCTCAGCTTTGATTGCACGCACGACATATTCTACGTCATCGCTGCCCGCTGCGTCAAAGGGCGACAACTGCGTACGTTTGATGATGCCCTTACCCTGAGCGACCAGTGTCACTCCATGGCTACTCTTTCTTTTGGTACCACGTCCACGCCTCCCCATCATTGACCCAGATAAAAAATCAGTAGCTCCTGGGCTTCTTACCACGCACAGGGTATTTATTATATGCAAGAAGCCATCAGCTATCCTTAATCCCGGGACTGGACCAATGAAAACCTTGGTTTAGCACCATCTCAGATCGATTTTGGTAATCGAATATTCAAATACAGTATCGATTGTGCAAATTAGAAATCGCAATCGATTGATTCTGATTATGCCAAGCCTGTTTATCGATTAATTCTGATTATGGCACGCCTGTTAATCGATCGATTCCGATTATTTTGGACCGTTAATCGATCGATTCCGATCATGTTGAACCGTTAATCGATTGATTTCGATTTTTCAGTCCTGCTAATCGATTGCTTCCGATTTAACGCCTTCGTAATCGATCGATTGTGATACTTCTGATATATCGATATATCGGAATATCGGCACAACCGATACCGAACCTTGCTTCCAGGGTTCCCTCCTTGTCCCAAGCTTGCCCTTGTGGGCGTTCGTTTTCAACTGCATAATAATAATAATAATAATAATAATAAAACATTTACGCTAGCAAAGGGGACAAAGTCCTGAGAGTGCAGTATCTCTGCAAAGCAGGCTAGTGAAAACACCAGGGGCTACTCCCTCTGCTACAGCGCGCCCACAGAAGGGGCTCAACCCGCTTATCAGCGGGGTGACATCTAGAGAAAAAGCAAAGTGCTAGGCAATAAAAAACTCTAGAAGATGGAGAAGCAGCCATGGCCGGGTGAGTGGAGGGGTGGCTGAATCTGAGCGGTGGGGAGGGAAGTCGAAGAATTAAGGGGGGTTTTGGAGACGTTGAGGAAGGTGGCCAGGG
>LGRX02010577.1:0-24660 GCA_001247695.2 Cymbomonas tetramitiformis
TATATATACGTTGTATATATAGTGTGTGTGCATTATGCAAATCGGAGCTCCCGACTGAACTGATGGATTAGTAAGTATATATGTACACAACCAAGCAAGCGAGCAATGCATACTGGAGACCTTCGAAACATCAATAATGTTGGGAAGGAAGGTCCGCCAGCATGCCTTGGCGCCTTGGCACACGCTTGCTTAGCAACTGTTTTTGCTGTGATCTCATCACTGTATGTGCTATCTACCTACTAGCAGCTGGCCGGTAATAATATATTTAATACCCAAGCAAATTTTATCTCACAGTGCGCACTGCACATGGTTGCATGCATGTCATTAGCGGCAATATTCTGCATGCTGTTTACCACACGGTGCTGGTGCACAGTCATCCATCCTCGAGCATGCATGTTTGTCACACAAGCATGCTGCTTTCAGAATCTCCTAATAAGCACCTTCTGCATGCATGCAAAGGATAAATTGCACATGAGCACTTGATTTACTCGGGATTGTATAAGTTTTTTCATCACAACCATGCATTATTAATGATACAGACACGAGGTAGATAGCAACAACTGATTGATCATGATGCGCGTCCCACACTAGCTACTTGTTGATAGGAACTTTCACTCCTGGAAAATTTGTTTCCAAACTTCTTCATTTACTAGCTAGTATATTACTGAATATGCGCGTTGATGGGGTCGCTCGGTGTTACATCCACAACGACTTTTGGTGCAAGCAGTGCACACCGTGATTTTATGCTCAATGTTTTTGTCAGTCCGAGCCGATCATTGCACATTCTTGGCAATTATTGTGAAAAATCCTCAACTACGATATGGCAACATCGTAGATGCCATTCCAACTACGATGTTGGGGACACTCATTATTGCTGTATAGATCTTTTTGAAGCACGTAGTGGGAGTTGGCAAGTATTTGGGAACCTGACTATCCAATATTTGAAGGTATGGCCATGCGGATATCAATGTTGCTGTATGTGTGATGACTGAATTACTGTTATGCGTTCGCTTGCTCTTATTCATCAGTGTCACATGCATGTCACCTTACTTGATATATATATATATATATATATGACGGTTTGCACTCGCACATAGCTCATATGCTCGGAATCATGTCATTTCTATAACAAAAGGGCCGGTGCGTGCGTGGGGTATAATTATATTATTGTATGGGGGTTTGTCACAATCAGATAAGCGCTATAGGTGGTCAATCATTACACATTCACGAACGTGGATTATTGGAGTTCTACCACTCTACTCTCCAAGGCAATAATAACGGGAATGGTGCGCCCGAAGTGAATTGTGAAGTGAATAAATATGTATATACAACATCCTGGCATGTCAAATAGTCGCATAGGCTTTTCAGGATTACACATGTGCACTAAAACCATCGGAGTGAGCACCATTCCTTGAATTTGCGTAAAATTTGAATAGTTCATGTCTGAAAGGTGTCCATGGAGCCAATGGAGGGCAAAAAACAATTTTGAAAAAATAAGTTTGCGGGAGCCACATCCAGCAGGAAATAAAGCTGCAACATATGCTGATTTTGTAGGGTATTTAAGATGCCGTGGCATCGAGGGAAATAAGGGCATGGTGATCGGCCCGAGGTGTAAAGTTGGGAACCAACATCCAACCAAAAGAGCCCAAAACAATTTTGGGTGAAATTTTGGGCTAGACATGAAATGGTAGATTTATCAACTTGGACCTCGGGCCAATCACCGTGCCCTTATATCCCTCGATGCCACGGTGTCGTAAATGTTCTACATAATCAGCATATATTGCAGCTTTCTTGGATGTGGCTCCTGCACATTTACTTTTTGAAACATAATTTTTGCTCTTAATTGGCTCCATGGATACCTTTCAGACATAGACAAGCAATCCAATTTTTTTGCAAAATCAAGGAATGGTGCTCACTCCGCAATGGTTTTAGTGCATATGTTATCCTGAAAAGCCTATGCGCCTATTTGACGTGCTTGGAGGTTGTATGTATACACACAACCTCCTGCTGGCCTTTCAAACAGTTGCATACATACATACATACATACATACATACATACAACCTCCTAGCTAGCCTGTCAAATAGTAGTTATACATATATTGCAGGGTAAAAGCTGATTTAGGGTAGGTGAGTGTAGCCAACGTGTGTTAGCATATTTTGATGGTAGCGTTGACCTTTGCATCATGTAATGCATTGTTACAAAGCTCAAGGAATATGTTTTCCAACATGAAATCGGTTTATTCAATGCATGGTCGAGGATTTTGGTCTTGAGAACCTGCTTCATCAAAGGGGGTGCAACTACTGCACTGAAGACCGAAAATGGCCCTTCATTCATTAAATTGCAGATACTCTGTCATGATGTACCAGCTAGCAATGCTCATCCATACACTTCCTACCTTGATATATGATTCTAAACATGCATCCCAGAGAGAGAACTTTCTAGCATCGCTTTGGATGATATATAAACTCGGGGCACATAAAGAGCTAGTAACATTCTACCCTAGAATATATATATATATATATATACATACATTCATACATGCATACTATATCTCTCAAAACACCACCACATACATACATACATACATACATACATGCATACATGCATACATATATACATATGCATTTTAACCCCTAAGGAGTGGTTTGTACCGTATACGGGCGGCGGAACCCATTTTCGGCATGTGCAACATTTTGCGATATTGTCCTCAAATATTGCTAGGAGGGACTGCTTAAGGTTGCTACATCCTGGTGTTTGCTTACTTTGCAACATCAAGCATTAAAGTTGAGGACCTGCATGGGGCATATATGTTATATGACACAATGCAATTGTCAATGATGAGGATTCATGAAATTGCATCTTTTGAAGCGCAAATCTCATGTCCTTTTGTTGCTCATTATTGGGTGCAAAATTCATCATTTCCCCACATTAGGAGTGGATATGTGCGCTTGTGGCATGGTGGGTGGTCATCCTCATCATCGCATATGCATATCGGCATTCGCTACACTTATATATCTTATTATAGTCAATCTTCATCCGGATTTGGCCTTAAATTTGGCCTTAAGTATGGGAAATAAAACATTCCTTAAGTATGAGGAAACATTGAATATGTAATGTTTTTTTTGCTGTCTTTAATTTTGTCATTTTTTGGGTATTTGATCAATATATACCAAAATTGAGCACCGTATCGAGTGGGGATATTTCGACATGACAAATGCATGTACACATGTGTGTGCATATGCATCGCAGTCCAAATTGTCATAGGTGGATGCCATAGATAATCGAACATTTTCATTTTTTCAACACGGAAAAAACTGGATTTTTCTATTGGATATTCCATATTTTCCAAGATATATAGTGAGTTAGTGCTCACTATAAGGCGAATACCGCATCCTGAATGTCCATGCAAGCAATACATACAAAGGAGGGATACGCATGCGGGGCATAGATATCATGTCAATACGAAGGATAGCCCCGGCCGTGCTCGCTATCTCAATGCACTAGTCTGCCACCCATGCGTCTGAGCCCGCCGGGATTCCCATTACCTTACTGTAACCCCTAAGGAGCGGTTGTTACCGTATACGGACAGATCATCACTTAATCCGACATTGTGAAGCCATAACAATCTCAAATTCACTTTTGAAGACAGTTATGAAAACGTCTCGGCCAGCTGCATGGAACTATGCACTCGCAAATGGACAAATTAGACATGTGCTTTCGAGAGTTTGCGTTAAAAACTTAAAAATTTGCACATTGTGAGTAGGGCAATCCTAGGGCGCATATATATGGAACGACCAGTTGTTACATGCGCCCTAACCCAGATACATAAACCCGGTTTGATATTGGGCATCAGGCATGATGCATACGAGGTGTACTAGGGTCGACATTAGGGATTGTTTGTAGATTAAAGGGTACTTTTTGGTATTAAGTCTGTCATGCTTAATTTGATAAATTTTACACAAACGACATTCTAACTACGCTTAAATGATCAGTCTTGAGTAGACGTTTCCATAGTTATTTTCAAAAGTAAATTTGGATATCAAATGCTCGAGTTATCGCAAAATATGTGCGGAGTAATAAACCTTAAGGATTCCATCCGCTCCTAAGGGGTTAATGCCTTCCAACGGCACCACTGCCCCTGGGATCGGATCACCACTCGCGTCCACCACACCCTGGAAGGCCCCACAAATCCCCATCACGCTGAAGACGGCGTTCTTCACCTTTGTTTAGCTTCAACTCAATCCCGCCAGCTGGGAGAGATGGGGGGGCGCTATGTCGTGGGCTGCCTGCAGCTGCTGGTCCGGCTTGCCCAAAATGTGCATGTTGTCAAGCAAGGTAGGCAGTCACATACACCTCTGGATGCGGCCGTGGCATGCATGGCATGGAGCACTTGGTGCGATGGAGTTGCCAGAAAGAATGGACCCAGCGGGTCCCCTCGCTGATGAGTACCCTCAGCCGAGCGCACCCATCCAGTGGAACTCCCCATTCGCCCCCTGCCACCCAAGTTGCGCTGATGGAAGCAGCTCTATGTCATCAATGCCAAACAACATGGGAAGGCCTCGTAGACCGCCTGAGATACCGCACTCCTATGCACCGTGGTAAAGGCGTTATTGCAATCCAACTGAAGAGCGAGCACACCCGGACGGTATCGCTCCCAGCAACGCCTGCACTGTGTGCATCCACACATCCGCGCCGCCTTGCACCCCGACCCCCACCTGGGCCGCCGATGACGCACCTCCCTCCTCCGGTGGCACCCCACGGTGAGCTGCAAAACGCATCCGCGTCTGCCTACAAACCACCTTGCCAGTCAACCTCCTCAACACCTCGCCACAAAGCGATCAGACGCACCCCACCCCCAGGATTGAGGAGCGCAACCAGACGTGCGCCCATGAGCCAAGGCAGGATCTCTCTCGGCACCCTATCAGACACAAGCTGCTCAAATGCATGCGTGCCTGATGGCTGGCACCCCATCTCCCGCTCCTATCTAACCGAGATGCTTAAACCGAAGCTGGGAGGGAGCACCCGGTGCCCGACGCCACCGGCTACTGCTGACACTCCGCTTCCACCGCTGCTTCCTCCCGAACAAGCGGGGTCGCCTGCGCCGGCGCAGGCAGCCCTTTGCCATTTGGGTGCAGCAGCGCTTCAAGGGCCTCCAATGTCTGCGGCTCCAACGAGGCAAGGACCCCAGGGTCATCCAATCGCCTTCTTCAGCTGCCCCTCCCCCACCAGGCGTATGATGTCGCTCGCAATCTGCTCCTTGGAGGCATGGGCCGGTCACACCAGATGGAGCCGACGGAGCCGCGGCCCGATAAAAGGGCTTCCCACTCTCCTGAATGCATCCTTGCAACTCTGTCCCGCACCAACTCCGTAGGTATGGACTTTTTGCGAGCTCCGGGCTTTGGTGCAAGCAAGAGTCGTGGCGGCCCCACAGCCAGCAACCGGCAAGAATCTTCATCATCCCTAGCCACTGAGGCTGCGCAGCACCCATCTCATAACACCAGCAAACTCATTTCTAGCACGCGGAGTGCGTCGGGCCGACGAAAAGGGGCATGCATATATCTCAGAGAGCAATAGACCCTGCAGCCACTCCGAAGAAGCCTCAGGGAGAACCGGGTCAACCAAGTGCTCCCGCTACTGTTCTCTGTCCGCCGTTGCCCCGCTGCTGCCTACCCCAGACCCGCCGTCCCTCTCCCGGCATGTGCCGCGGTGGTTAGTTAGCTCCGCGCCGCAAGCAAAAGTTAAGTCACAAGAGGGGCACACAGCACAGCAAAAGGCCAAATCCACTCCCGCATAGTTATCCGGCTGCCTCAAATGGCGGACCATCTGCACTAGGTGGGGGCAGTCCTCTGTGAGCAAACCAAACACATGCATAACGATCGGTCGTCCTTCCGGTGGGGGTGGGTCACTATCATGAGCGAGCCACCGCTCCCCTCCTGCATCCGTTGAATTCTAGAGATGACCACCCTCGCCCTCGGCCTCTCACCCTGCTGGGGGGGCAGGCTCTCCAGCACATGACGCTGGCCCCTTGATCAATCACGCCGTTCCCCTTGCTGTCGTTGTTGCTGCCCCTGACGCTCGTGTTGTTGCTGTTGTCCCGCCCGCTGCGCTGGTACGGTTCGTTGTTGTCGCTCCGGCGCCGACGCAATATTGCCCACACCATCCAGAGACATCGAAGAGGGCATCCCCGGAGGGAGAACCGCCGGTTGCCGCTGCCCCCGCCCTCTATCTCCTCTTGCTGAAGGAGTGGCGTCCTCGCCCGGCACGTCGGGCACGCATGTGCCACTCTCTACAAGCCATTGGGCCCCACATATCTGGTGCCCACATGGCCACAAACCTTTTTTGAAAAAAATTGCGGCAGCCAGATCCATGAAAGTGATTAAATATGCTGATCACATAGGGTATTTAATAAGGTGTCATTGTAATGAGGGATCCAAGGGCGCGTAATGAGCCCCGAAGTGAAAAGGTGGGAGCCAACATCATCCAACCAAAAGTGCCAAAAACTATATTGGGTGAAAATTCGGGCTGGCCATAAATGGGCAGATTTATTAAATTGGAGAGTTTCCGTAGGAAATACGAGACAAATTACGACTGGAAAAATCAAGATGGGCAAAAGAAATTGTAAGTCCCTTCGCTTATCTGAGCGACAAATGAGATGGCGTCCCGTCTTGAAGAGTACACCAATCACAATATATCTTTGATAATCTATGCATATTTAAGTAAGTAAGTAAGTAATTTGCCTAGAAAGGTTTGTGCTTATGAATACGTAAAGATCTAGGGCTATCTATATATGCTTTGAAAACTTTCTAGAAGCCCGGTCACTATATGATAACGTTTGCATGAGTGATCATTACTTGCACATCTACCCAACCATCCACTAATGAATATGTGCTTAATTCTTTTGGTTGTTTGGTGTTAACGATGTTGTGTTTGGGTTTGAGTGAGAGGTCGGTCAGTAATAACCACGTTGCTCATGAATGGGGGGTGAGTAATTGCGTAGCCTCTGAGGAGGGGATGTGTGTCGACCCAGGAGGCCCATGCTTTTATGATTTTTCGCAGCCAATCAAGGATTGTACTTGCCACTCGTCGTGCGCAACATGCGGATTCAACACCAATCCTATCACTGGAGCAGACTGCATTACCTGCGCGGATGGATCTGCTGTGACAAGTTTGTATAATGATTCCACTGGGTGCTGCGGAGCTGATTGTGCCGCAAACTTGGGTACGTTGATCCCGTGTGGCATTCTCATACTTAATCAACATTCGGCACTCGCCCCAAGAAACCATTGGCGTGCTGCGGAGTCGGACTTCGTTCTGCTGAGTATGTAGGGTTAGCAGCTTTGCATTTATGCTAAACAGAGTTAACAGCGTTATTTGCATTTATGCTGAATCACATTAGGAGCTTTGTGTTTATGTTGAAGAGGGTTAGCAGCTTTGTGATTATGTTGAATCATGTTAGCAGCTTTGTATTTATGTTGAAAAGGGTTGAAATAAAGCTTTATTTGCAATTATGTTGAAGCGCGTTAGCAGCGTTGTATTGATGTTGAAAAGGGTTAGCACCTTTGTATTTATGTTGAAGAGGGTTGCCAGCTTTGTAGTTATGTTGAGGAGTGTTATTAGCATTTCATTTTGTGTCGACAACATTTAGCAGCTTTATGTGTATTCATGTTCAAGCGTGTAATAAGCCGCCTTGTATTTATGCTGAAGCGGGGTACAGTAGTAGCAGCTTTAGCTCGCAGTATACTCGAATATATCTTGTGTATGATGTTATGGATTGTTGTTTATGGGGCCCATGATAATGCAGGTATGAGTGGCATTGCTGACCCAGAGATTCCAGCGTGCTTGCTCGATTGCTGGATTCTGGACTCAGATGAGCAGGCGGAAATGGAGATATGCAATGGAAACGGCTGCGCTAGAAATTGCAATGAGGAAGACTTAACTAGGGCGCATGATTTGCTCAGATGCTTGCGTAAGTATGCCCACATAGCAAGGCCCTTTCGGGTCGGTGTTCAGTGTTGAGAAACGACCCCCCCTCCAGAGGTTTACACTCGCTCCTCAATGTCCAGAGCCAGCAGGCAATCCCACCCCATCCCGGCCTGCACTTATCCTTGCAGCATTCAAGTGTCCATTGTTACCCAGTAGCTGGCAGTGGCTTCTCGGTGGGTCCACAGCAGAACCCATGTACATGAACCTACAGGAACTTACCGGTGATAATCCCACTGTTAGGTTGAGCTGAAACACTCAAGTTAAGATCCTACAGGAACTTACCGGTGATAACCCCACTGTTAGGTTGAGCTGAAAAACTCAAGTTAAGATCCTAGAGGATCTTACCGGTGATAATCCCACTGTTAGGTTGACCTGAAAAACTCAAGTTAAGATCCTAGAGGATCTTACCGGTGATAATCCCACTGTTAGGTTGACCTGAAAAACTCAAGTTAAGATCATACAGGTTTCTCTTTTGCTCGAATCCTCATTTGCCAAAGGCAGGCACTGCAATACATTTCATTAAAATGATTTTGTAAAGTGTTTAAAATGCATTTTGTGCTTTTTACATGCTTTCTAAATTCATGTTTTTGATGAGATGTCCAGACTGTCTGTGCACGTCACCAAAAGGAAAGAGTCCTCTGGGTCGGGAGCGGTGGGAAGAGCAAAAGGAACAGAGCTGAACAGGCGTGTCGCTTCGTGGCTACTTGTACATCCTGTTTGTGTCACGGAGCTACATGTGTCATTCGGCTCTACTGCAGCAGGAGTCACGGATTCTGAAAGTCTGAAACCACAAAAATTCTGTTGCACTCCAATTTGAACATTTCTCTTTTGCTCGAATCCTTATTTGCCATGAAACCAAACATGAAACTGTGAGGCACACAAAAGAAATCTGAATCTCTGTCACTGTGACCATGTTAACCAAGCGAAGTAGTAGTCCATGTCTGCGTCCCTCAGAGCTGTCGGGTCGATGTAGTGTTGCACTGCCGAAGAGAACAGTGACCAGCCTCCCAGGAAGCACACTTTCTCCAATGTAACACCTACAGCTCGAGCACACGTCGTGGCGCCCTTCCGGGTGCTGTGTGCAGAAAAGTGACCTCCTTCAGGAGGTCTGCAGTCCAGCTCGCTGAGAGCTAGACCAATCCAGTCATTTGCCACGGAAGCCTTGAAGTTCTTCGGGTCCTCGGGTAGCAGCCAGTAGGCGTCAGGTTGAGTCTTCTCAGAAATGCTCCAAGGTGTGTCACGGTAGAACTCCCAGTGTTCGATCAGCTCCTTCAACAGAGCCACCCCCTTCCAGGGGATCGTAAGGCGTCGCTTCACTCGAAGGTGTCGCCGTCCTTTCTCTTTCAGTAGCACCACTGAGAACTCATCGTCGCCACAATGAACGTGCTGCCGTGACAACGAGGTCCCCGTGTCCGGTCTGCCGAAGGTCACGAAGGCCACCACCACGTAGGTAAAGGCTCGCAGTAGCTGCAGCTCCTCAGGCGATCTCGGATTTAACTTCAGCGCTGCCTCGTGCACCCGTCGTACGTGTGCTGCTGGCAGCCACGTCCGCTGGGTCTCGATGTTCTCCTCCTGCACCGCCAGCTCCGCCTGGATGGTCGCCATCCCCTTCACAGCTCGGGTCACAGAGCGCCCCTTCGCTGGTCCAGGGAAACCAAGGTCCTCGTGGTAGTTGTTGATGGCGGACAGGTACGGCTGTAATGATGCCGACTGGATGTTCCCGTCCTCCAACAGAGAGGCGATGTACAGCAACACAGTCGCCTCCGACGCTGGCAGCCACGGCCGTTGGTGCAGCTCACAAAATAAAATGAATCGCTGCGCCTTCGGTCTGTAGTTGTCCTTCGTCGTGTCCAGCAGTGCCTTTTCCTGCATCGACACCGCCAGTTCGGTGAGCCGGGAAGGTCCCAACTCACCCCTCCACCGCTCACAAAGTGAGCGCGTGAGGAAATTTTGTACAGCACCACCGCGCTTGTACTCTTCGTAGTTGCCTCCGCTGCTCCGCTCGGTGTTCTTGCCGTCCGCGTCCGTTGTCTCGTCCGTGCTGTTGATGATTTTGAAGTTCTCTTCGGACAAGTCTAGCGTCTCCTCGTCGCCGTCGTCGTACAGCACGTGCGCCTTTCCGTCCTCGTTTAACTCCTTCACCACACCCGGGTAGAAGCGGTCATCGTCCTCCCAGAACACCTCGATTCTTGTACCCACGGTCACCTTGCTCGCTGTCGTACTCGTAGCCGAGCTTCTTCGTACTTCAGCAGCGTAGTAACTCACGGGCGCGCCTCGATGAAGAACATCACAGCGTCCCACTTCGAGGGCCCGAGCAGCTTGGATCCTCCCAGCCTGCTCGGAGTGAACAGGTCCCTGCGCCGTGGCATGCATGATCACCACCTCGGTGGCCAGGGCTTCCAGCTCTCTGAACCAGGACTGTCCCGGCCAGTACGGAGCCACCACCGTAGCAGCGGCCCCCTCCTCCCGCAGCTTGTGCGCCACCTCGTCCAGCAGCGCCCACGGGGGGTTCACCCAATTGTTCTCCCCCCGCCAGTCGTACGTCAGAGAGTCCACACCTTCGCACTTCGGGTCTTTCCACGCAGCGTAGTACCGAGGAAGCTGCGCGGAGATCTCGGAAGCGAACCGGTCGACTGTGTAGGGCCCCCACTGCTTGTTGGCCCACACGAACCAGTCCCGATTCAGCCTCCAGTCGTCCAAATCCTCGCAACGCGAAAGGTTGTCGGCCCACACGTTGGCCTCGCTGCGGATGTACCGGGCCTGCAACTCGATGTCGTGCAGATCCAGTAGCAGCCAGAGTCTCCTCATCCTCCTCATCAGGTCCGGGTTTCTGGAGGTGAAGTGTGACAGCATCGCCACCACCGCCTGGTTGTCGCAGTAGAGTCGTACGACCTTGCCCTCCAGCTCCTGCAGAAACGCCTGTACGGTCTTGTACACGGCCTCCAGCTCTAGGTGCGTAATGTGCCAGCAGCGCATCTCGTCTGGCCAGAAACCTCGCGCGGGGAACTTCAGGTTCAGCACTCCTCCCCACGCCGTCATCGAAGAGTCCGTGTGCACTTTCGCTCTCGTCGGGGATCTCCAGATTTTGCGTCCGTTCCACCTGCTCATCACAGGCAGCCTGGACCACCATTCTAAGTCCTCCCGAGCTGAACGTGAGATGTTTACCTTCGCACCCCAGCTGCGTTTCTCCGCCAGCACGAAGTAGAGCTCCTGTAGGTAGAGCCGCGCCGCTGGTACTGCCAAGTACACGGATTGGCAGAGTCCCGTGAAGGACGCCAGTCTCCTGGCAGGAATCCACCTCCGATTTCTCGCTGCGTCGCACAGGATCTCCTTCGCCTTGACGTGGATTTTGTGCACCCGTCGTTCTGTCACACGGAATTGTCCCAGCTTCAGGTCCACCTCCAGCCCGAGGTGCTCCACCACCTGCGTCGGCTCCCAGTGGCCCTTCTTCTCGTTCCGCCGTAGGTTAAGTCGATGAAGCACCAGTTGAACTTTTTCTCGACGCAGAAAGCCTTCTCCCTGAGAGTCGACCAGCACCAGAAAATCGTTCATGTACGGTAGTACTCGCATTCCGCTGTGACGGTTCGCGTCCCCGCCAGCACCACCGGTCCTGCGACGGACTAACCATCGCGGTCGTACTGCGGAACCGTCCCAAAGTCTCTTGATTTCTCTGCGATCCTCCGCCGCCTGAGGCGAACGCAGAGCCTCCACCATCACGCGTACGAACTTGCAGAAAACTCTCGGAGAGTCGCTCCATCCGAACGGCATCGCTGAACATTGAAGCAGGTCCCCTTGCAGGTCGAACTGCATGAACTTCTGGAAGTCCGGGTGGATCCCCAGCGCGTGATCCCAGGCTTCGCCGCCACCTTCGCCTCCAGCTCAACGTTGATTTGTGCTTGACGTTGAAGCTCGGCACGCAGCAGTCGATGATCTTCTGCCTGCTGCCTCTGCATCTCGAGCAGCTCCCCTTGCTGCTTTTGCATTGTCAGAATTTGTTGTAACAGCACGTCCTGAGTGGACGGTGCTGCCGGGGAAGGGGAAGCCTGCCTGATGTCCGGCTTCCCCGGGAGGGGTGGGAATTCCTCTGCAGACTTGCTCTTCGAAGAACCAGCCATTCTCTCTCCCTCAGAGAAGTAACAGTGAAGTCAATCGTACTGTCGCAGTCGCTGTGAAGCCGTCGTTTGAAGTCGTAACGCCGTCCCCGCGACTTCTCTGTCAGATCTCCTGTCGTCGTTCGATCGCCGTCGTACAACCAAGTGGTCTAGTCACTACCTACTCTACTGTTTTACCGGTGAAACAGGTGAAGAAAAATTACAAAATCGGATTTGCAGTGTGCCTCACAGAGTACCGTAGGTACCCGTGAAGTTCCTGTTTGCAAGAGCAAAAGGAACAGAGCTGAACAGGCGTGTCGCTTCGAGGCTACTTGTACATCCTGTTTGTGTCACGGAGCTACATGTGTCATTCGGCTCTACTGCAGCAGGAGTCACGGATTCTGAAAGTCTGAAACCACAAAAATTCTGTTGCACTCCAATTTGAACAAACTTACCGGTGATAATCCCACTGTTAGGTTGAGCTGAAAAACTCAAGTTAAGATCATACAGGAACTTACTGGTGATAATCCCACTGTTAGGTTGAGCTGAAAAACTCAAGCTAAGATCCTAGAGGATCCTAGAGGATCCTCTATAATCCTCTATAATCCTAGGAGATCCTAGAATATATAGGCACATACAGGTTCCCTTAGGAAATTCCTTGCGTGAGTGTGTGTACTGATGAGTAGTGTTGTTGCTCCTGCCAGCGCTCAAGCAGCTTCTTCAGTTGCTATCTAATTACCTCTCCTAAGGATGTCCATGGACTTCTGCAGCAGCAACATCCATTCCGTTCTCCGACAGAAAAATAAAACTGAGGGTTAATCCGCCACAAGGCGCCCAGCACGTGTTGTGCCGCACGTCACGGTGCCGCAGCAGGGCGCCCAGCACGCATTGATTGTGCCGCACGTCAGAGGTTCACAGGGTGCCCAGCACGCATTGCTCCGCACGTCAAAGTGTCACAGGGCGCCAAGCACGCATTGTACCGCACGTCAGAGTGTCACAAGGCGCCCAGCACGCATTGTGCCGCACGTCACAGTACCACATACAGGGCGCCCAGCACGCATTGTGTCGCATGTCACGGTGCCACAGGGCGCCGAGTACGCGTTGTGCCGCATGTTGCGGTGCCACAAGGGCGCCCAGCACACATTGTGCCGCACGTCACGGTGCCACAGCAGGGCACCCAGCACGCATTGTGCCGCACGTCACGGTGCCACAGGGCGCCCAGCACGCGTTGTGCCGCACGCACGTCACGGTGCCACAGCAGGGCGCCCAACACGCGTTGTGCCGCGAATTGGAGTGCCACAGGGCGCCCAGGGCGCATTTTGCCGCACGTCACGGTGCCACAGGGCGCCCAGCACGAATTGTGCCGGAAGCCACGGTGCCACATGGCGCTTAGCACGTATTATTTCATACATGTCACAGCAAGCAAGATAGCATGCTGGCAGGTAACAGCATTTTCTCATTAAATTTGTATTTAATTATGCTGTGTCTTTTCCCTCTGCCTTGCTTTTGTCTTTTTTTCTTTTCCTCGGAGTCCAACACGCAGTAGCGCTCGTAGCAATCACTGCGCCAGTCTCCTTGGGTCTTGATGTACATGGTGTGCACTTCCACGCTCTTGGCCGCAGTCGCCTCGCCCCCTCCTGAGGGAATGCCCCGCGTAGGCCTCTGGCTGCTACCCCACTGCTGCCGCCAGCCGCTTGATGCCCGTCACCAGCCCAGCGTGGGTGAGAGGCACCACCTGCACCTTCTTCCCCACGAGCTTCTCCACTCCGAAGAGCGGTGAATCCCCAGCCCGGCCCGGCGTGGCGCTCAGCAGCGCGCGTAGAGCCCACACTGGGCAAAGTGCCGACCCTGGCACCCTCCTCAGCGGGACCCAATGACACCGCTCGCCACACTGGATGGTCTTGGAGTAGCGCACTCGAATCCAGACTGTCTCCCCATCCTGCGTAAAGATGATGTCGTTGCACACCAGCGCCGCCCTTGTGCGTGGTGTAGGCCTCCTCCTTGCCCACGGAGAGGTTGTCCCTGCGAAAGAGGCCAAAGAAGCCCACCAGCACCGCTGCCCACTTACAGCGACTGGTCCGACAGCGACCCCAGCTCTCCTGTTTCTTGCACTCTCTTTGCGGTCCCACCTGTGGTCGTGCTGACATGAAAAACGCAAACCGGTTTTTGTCCTTAACGAATGTTTCCTCGTAAATTTGCACGGAAAGCACAAAATCTTTCGGGAAGAAAGATTTCGCGAATAAAAACTAGCTTAGATTTTGGATACAGAAATTGAAAGTGAAAGCAATGCTTTCAAGGGCAAGATTGCAAAGTGCAGATCCTGTGGTAGCAACCACTTATTTGTGTTTGCGGCTCACGGCCAACAAACTGGATCGTAACTGCCACGGCCGTTACAATCGAGCTGATCTGACCGATACCGTCACAGTACAATTCGGTCCAATCTGTCGCGCCCTACTTATGGCTGGGCGACGACTGAAACTGTGACCTAGTATTGAATAACCTGAATTATTTCTGAGGCAATAATTCTGAAATATGTGAGAAGTGAAAGCATGCACCTTCTCATATGCTGCATCCACCCGAGAGGCGTCAGACGATCTGCGATAATGGGCAACTTAGCATCCTAGAACACGTACGGCAGGCAGACCATCCAACCGCAACGCACGTTGACACGAACTTTTGTTTTTCAGACTATATTCCATCACGGTTAGTGACAGTTGGTTGAACCTCCTACTGCTCGCAACGTGTGCTTATCTTGTAAAGCAAGAGCCGCGGCGCCACATTCGGTATCGCATCCTTAGGTTTTTACACAATCAAAAAAATATCCTTGAAAATCCTTGAAATTCCTGTATATCCCTGTATACTCCTATATTCCCTTTGAATTTCCTTGAAATTACCTATATATTCCTTGAATTCAAGGAATCTGAAGGATAAACCCACCGTGAGTGAACGGTGACTTACGGGTGGCCCGTAAGTACTGTCCAGCGGGTTGAGCTATAGGTAAGAGCGATAAACTTATCACATCGATCCAAACTTTGCTTAGTCATTCTAATATGTGTTGGGAACCGGTTTTTTTTTTCCTCCTGCGAGATCCGTACATGATCTGGGAGCTGGGACGCCGCATGCACTCGAGAGGGGGTCATTGGGCACGCATCGAGTGAAAAGCTCGACATACGCATATAATAAAAGCATATTGCATATTATCCGCACACCACGCACATCATATACGCATAGCAAACACATTCTGAGCATCTGACAGCGTGCTGTCAGCCCAAGCGGAAACGCGGATGTCAACCGCAACCACGTTTCTGCTAGGGTTTCTTCCCTCATCCACGCGCTCGGCTGCAAATGAGCCTGCGCATCGGATGAGGGAAGCGTTAGCCAGAATATTATCCCATATGTGATATCTTTTAGCACTATTCCATGCGTGCTAAATCGACTTCAACTGACCCACCGCCTTGTATACAACTTGCATACGGCCTATTCTGCCTTACTTTAAGTTCGCCTGCACTCCCATGCTCATCTGCCATCAACTCTCCACCCCCACTTTGCCCCACTGTGATTTAGCGAATTGCTCAGTGGCGCCTGTCAGCCCCGCAAGGCGGCTCCGTAATTATGGCCAACTCCCGTCACCAAATCGAGCAGCCGACTTCGGATTCGAATTCAGCGCGAAATTCTACCCATAATACCACCCCTCGCCTCTCGGCCTAAGCCCGCCATCGAATTTTCGCATATTGGGTATTCCCCATAATAACAAGCTGGATTTCCCTTATCTTCGCCCCCTCCCTGTTTGCGCCTGCCCCCCCAGCCCCCACCCCATTTCCACACGACCATTGCATCAGATGGGCAAATTAACTTGATACCCGTGTTCCGCACATTTAAATCGCCAAAATATGTTGCCCCCATGCTTTGCCATCCAGCCTTGTTGGTTGGGTAGCGCCCCCTCAGGTATGCGCCCAAGAGGTAGCGAATTTTCACACCCATCCCACCAACCCCCTGCACGAAACTCAGTTGGTTCACACCACTTGGATGACCAAATCGACTTCCACTCACCTACCACCTTATATGCACGACGTACATGACCCAATCTACCTGCGCACAGATCTCCATCGTCCCAGTCGCCTGGAACTTATTCTTCTCCTGATGGAGACGATAATTACTTCTCTGAGAAAAACGTGCAGAAAATAGCAAGAGCCAATATTGTTCCCGATGTCCCGCGACCTCCTTGGGTTGAAAAAGTGCACCCAAAGGCAAACCGTGCAGCAGGTAAAACTGTGTTCCATTGGCACACCGTGAGTTTCTTATTTAAACGCTGATATGAGCCGTGCAGGAGCGCAATAACTCTTGTGGAATCTTCAACAGTTGCTTGTCTGCGTCATCATTCGTCGTTGCTGGTCTATGTTTGCACGGACGGAAGTCTTTGCCTCTCGACGGGCATACGATATTCCGCACTGCCACTTCTGCAGTGCCCGGGTCCTACCAATATTAACTTCTTCAAAGTAGCTTCCTGAAAAGAATTCGCTGCAATAAACTTCGCTATTTGACCCCACCGTGACGGTCGTGCAGACATAGACCAGCAACGACCATTCGAGCAGACATGACGGTCGTGCAGACATAGACATTCACGTAGACTTCCGTCGTTGCAGGTCTATATCAGGCACACGCTTGGTCCGCTTGCCCTGTTTGGCACGTTCCCATTCGTTCATGAGGTCCCCCCATCCTTGGTCCGAGCAGGAGGCGCGTGCGAGTAGGTGCGTTCTAATTGTTTCCTCCGAGCTCCATGTCCTTAGTACACCTCCCCCGTTGTCCGTCCATTGAGTGTCGTACTGTACCATTTTTGATTCCATATCCGTGTAATTGCCCAGGTACTGTCTGCAGGCCAGTATTCTGGTGGGTGCATGTGTTCCTTCCTGGCTTGGTTCTTCCATCGGGTCTTCCTCTTCCGCCCATTTGCCCATGTCCCGTTGCATTATCTTTCTCTTAGTCCTCTCTGGCGGGCTCCATTCCCCCATCATGTCATCCTCCTCCCTTTCCTGGTCCTCTGGTCCTATGCCCAGAGTTTCCCTTTCCTGTTCTGTCCATTCAACGTCCGCGTCCCTAAAGTGTTTAGATTGGTTGGCATGTGGGTACATGGACAGTAGTTGCATTATGTTCTTTAGGCTATTACCTGCTTCGTGAAGCGCCTTTATTTGTGCTGGCCAGTCTCTTATTGCTGACATTTTCCTTGTGCTGGTAGTGTATTTTTCCAGTTCTCCTTGTTTCCGTTGCTGTACATACTCCGGCTTTAGCCTTCTGTTCAACTCCTGGTCCCAATGGTTCCCCGGTTTTTTGACATCGTTGGGTTGAGCGTCGCAAATGTAGGGGTACAGGTGTATCATGCCTTGGGTTATTTTTTGTGCCGTGTAGTTGTCGTGTACCCTTCCCCCAGTTGCTTTCAGTGCTGTTATTGGTAATGCCGTTTTCCCGTCCGCCGTGGTGAGGTACTTGAGGTCCGGGTAGTTTCGGAACAGCGTGAGTTATCTCTTTGGTGGCCTGCTCAGTTTTCGTTTCCCTTATGACGTTTACTGCTCCCAGTTTCTCGGTCCCCGCCGTTATGGGTTGTTCATCCGGGTCCCGGTATTCTTCGTCCATTTTTCTCAGGTATTTATTTGTCCTGGTGGTGCCTTCCATCTCTGCATCCGTGTACACCCTCCTAGCTTTCTCCAGCTGTTTCATTATGGGTAGTGTTTCTTTGGCGAGTTCCTGCATGTGGTTTCCCACCCCCTGCACATCCACCCCGTATTGGTTGAGGGCATTCATTTTTCTCAGAGTGTTCGTTTGCGTCTGCAGCCCCATCTTTAGCTTGTCCCTTTGTGTGCTATAGCCCCTTTGCTGGGAGTGTCTTTCAAGTAGCCCTGCTGTGGACCTGCTGACTTGCGACATCCTAAGTCTGGTTTGTAGGTTTCTTTCCCTTTTGCCATATCCCATCTGCACTCCTTTGTCCTCCACGCTTTGAATCGCTTCCGCCAACCCCGAGTAGACCTCCTGCGCATATATTGCTTGTAGGGACTGTAGCCCCATCCCGTATTCTTCCTTTTCTTCCATGCAGAGTTCATTTGGGGTACCGTTTGCCGGTAGCCCATAAATTCGTTTTAGCGCTGCTCCCAGCTGGTTTTCTACTCTCTGAATCTCACCGTGGGTGTATATACCAAGGTGTAGACCGTACCTGAATTTGCCCAAAACTGCCGACTTCAGGGAGTACTCTTTCTGTTTTTGTGTGAGGGGCGTGGCTAACAGTGCCTCTATTCACCTGCGTACCTCATGCAGTGTCTTGCTTTTTTCCTCTTTCCAGGTTCCTAGCATATTGAGAAGTACCCCTAGGTATTTGTAGGTCTCCCCCGCCTTGAGCACTTTTAGGGTTTGGCTACCACATTTTACCCCCTTGTGTCTGCCTTCCCTTATACTTCGGTTACCGTGCTCTACTCCCGTTATTTTTTACTTGTCCTTGTTTATGCGCAGCCCGCTCCAGTCCCCAAACATTGCCAGTTTATGCATTTGCACCTCCATTCCTGCCATGAGTCTTGTAAGAATAATCAGGTCGTCCACAAAAGCCCCTGAGGAGGTGTTCAGTTTTCCCCGCAGGTCTACGTCCGCTGCGTACTGGTGCTGGTACCCATGGTTTCCCACCTTTAGCCACCTGATGAGGAGTGGTTCCAAGTATAGAATAAACAGGAGGGGGCTCATGCTGTCCCCTTGCAGAATCCCTCTCCTTATTGGTATTTCCTCCGAGACCTGGTCCCCTATTTTCGCCATCATTTGTATGGAGTCCTCCTCCGCTTCGTTCGTTCCCCTAGTATGTCTTGTATGGCTTCCGTTAGTTGTGTTGGAACGCCCAAATGTTGTAGTGTTTCCAATAGCCTCTTATGGTCGACCGACCCATAGGCATTTTCAAAGTCTATGCAGGTGGCATGCAGCTCCTGTTTGGAGAGGTTCGCATCTTCAATGGCGTTTGTTATTCTGGTGAGCTGCCTCATTGTATTGTGCTTCTCCCTGGAACCCTCCTGACTCTGTGAGAGCATTCCGTTAATTTTGCAGAAGTCTGCTAGCATTTTTGTGAGTACAACCGTGTATAACTTGAACAGGCAGTCCAGTAGCGCAATGGGTCTGTAGTTCTTTTGCTGGGTTACATCACCCTGCTTGAGGTGGAAACAGAAATACCCTTTTTTCCATGGTATTGGCGTGTCTCTGTTCACCCACATCAGCTGCATAAGTTCGCACAATTGCTCGTGAAATCTGTCAGGCATCTGCTTCAGTATCTCATTTTGTATTCCCATAGGTCCCGCCGCTTTGTTGGTTTTCATTTTTCTTACGGCCTGCCTGTACGCCTCCTTATCTACCCTGAAGTTTACCTTCGCTTGGTCTGGCCTCGTGCATTTGTTTTCTCGCATGTACTATAGTTCTTGTACTTTTTATCTAGCCACGGTGGCGCGACTGTGAGTCCTTGCTCCGGCTCTTGCATTTTGTAGGGGCTAGACCGCGCCATGTGTTCACCCATTGCTTGTGCCACCTTTTGATATCCTGCCACCAGCTCCCCGTGCCTTGTCTGTATGGCTTGTATCGCCGCCGCAGGTGCGCTTCCATTCTCTATTTCTTGCTTGTATATCTTCCTATGGTAGCTCTTTATGTTGTCCCAGTATCTTCCCCTCATTCTCAGTCTAGTTGTGGCATGTGGCGCCATCCCGAGAAAGGCTGAGCAGCCTCGCCCGGACCGTGGGATTCGCAGAATCAAACAAGCGAAGCCGGTGCGAACCATGTTGACAAATAGATAGCTCCTTCTGACTCGCCGGTTGGGTGTCGCCAAAACTCCCCAGCTAGGCGACTCCTCCGGGGGATCTGCAACCCCTCGGGCACCACATGCTCGCTCGCCTCCGCCTCCAGCACTCGCCTCCCCGCGCCCCTCACATCCTGATAATCAAACCGGTTTCAAAGTGGAAATAATCAAATCGATTGTATAACCGGTTTGGAAAATAAAACTAATTCCTACCCTTGTTGTAGGGCTCACCTTTTTTAGGATTGGCTGCGCGCAGGCTGCAGACACACAATGACGTTGAACGATCGTCCAATCCAATTGACGCAGCTTTGTGATACATTTGCATGGGTGAATTGAATCGATTTTTTTCATGCTTACTTTTGGCAATGTAATGATTGCAGTGCCAAAAACGATATAAAGGTCCGACGTGGCGGTGATACCAAAGTGTTTGGACTTTTGAGCGATACCAAATCCTACGCGGATGGCCACGCACTCTTAAAAATCCGATAATAAGCTATCTAGTTATCGGTTTTCAGAGGGGGTGATCGTCGTGCGTCACATGACCACTGGTATCGTCAACGCACTAATAATGCCAGTGGTGTCAGCCCTGCCTCCGCCCGAAAACCGACAACTAGCGGTTATCCCGTTTGTGATAATCAAAGAACATTTCAATCTGAGAGGGGTCTGAGACATGTATGGTGGTGTGTGGGGAGTGACATGTAGCAAATAATTCAGATTCGGGTTCGGATTCGTTGCTTGCGGATTCGGTTTCAGATTTGGATAATTCAACTTCAGGTAATTCATCAGACCACGGATCTTCAGTTGGGGATCCCATGCATGACGGAGGGCGTGCATGACAAGACGACTGCAGATAGTGTCCGCATATCACGACATACCGGTGCATGGCACATCGGATGGGTAACAGCTTGATACATCGCACTGTGGGGATGACAGGTGCAACGGGGTGTGCGAGCAACTGCTCCTACGGGATGGATTGCGATGATATGATTTATTATGAATATTTCAATTCATGTCAACAGGCAGAAGAAAACGGCTGCGACTGTACTGGTTGCACACTCTGTGAGGACTCTTACGCGGGGAGCACAAATGGTGAGAGACTGTTTCTCGGTCATGAATAACGACTCACGTATCTGTATCAATGTGTCTCGTTTGCGTAGCTCTGATTTGCCGGCTCCCGATTTCCCCCGCAACTGCTTTCCCCCATCCCATCAGCCTCTCTTCCCTTGACCAGAATGGCGCCTCTGGTTGACAGTCCCCAAGGGCAAAGTGTGCGGTAGACACAAAACGTTCCCCCAGTCGCGTAGCTTCCATCTGTCCATGCTGTAATCCCTGTGGCCGCTTGACGAATGCGCCAGACCAGCCTGCCTGTACAGCAAGGAGAGGCCAGGGGTGGCAACCACGCACGTTCTGTATTTTCCATTGTTTTTTGTGCTGAGCACCTTGGTGCCTGCCGGTCATCTCACTTTTCACTCCTCATCTATGTTGCGCACAATCATTGAGCCACAGGGGGAAAAGGCACTGGGGCACACTTACTCTATAACGCATATATAGGTACTCAGTTGTGCGTTCAGGGAAGTGATTGACGCCTACCGGCCACGCTTTCCACTTTGCTTCTTTGCCGTGATGGGGGAGGTATATGCAAGAGTTTGATGCGTGGTGGTGGGTATATCTGCGAGTCTCTCAGATTCCAACGACAGAACGCATGCCATGTAGTAGTACTTGTAGTATCCGTATCGTTCAGTGTCAACACACGTCTTGATTTGTGATAATTAGAGGCACACTATTCACTTTGATCATGCTAGTTGCAAATATTGGCGCTTAGCTCTCGCCGATGTTATCTCAGTGTATCTTAGTCAGGTACCAGTGCGTCCTCACACACATGAGTTGCAGTTCCAAGTTTTGAATCTGGCTTTGGGTGCCGTTTTACCTGACACTGCCAGATCGTGGGACACCTCAGTCCAGTCCACAATGAAAGTCCCACGGACCAAGCAATCGCATCGCAATTGCAATCGCATAGTGCCACAGGGCGCCCAGCACACATTGTGCCGCGTGCGCGTCATGCCACTGAGGGGACGTATGCGAGTACTCTATGCAGAATGCTCACATTATTATAATTCATGGCAGCCTATGGAGAGGTGTGGCACTTGCCACTCGTCGTGCGCAGCATGTGGTTTCAATAGCAGCCCTATCAGGCGTGGCACTGGAGCAGACTGCATTACCTGCGCGGATGGATCTGCTGTGACAAGTTTGTATGATGATGCCACTGGGTGCTGCGGAGCTGATTGTGCTGCAAACTTGGGTACGTGGATCCCGTGTGGCATTCTCATACTTAATCAACATACATCCACCGCCTCCTAGGCTGGGGAATTGGACTTATGACAAAGTGCGATGCTTCTGTTGAGGAGTGTTGGCAGCTTTCGACTTATGTTGAACAGGGTTAGCAGCTTTGTATTCATGTTGAAGAAGGGTATTGGCAGCTTTGCATTTATGTTAAAGAGGGGTATTGGCAGCTTTGCATGTATGTTGAAGAGGGGTGCTGGCAGCTTTGTATGTAGTTATGTTGAAGAGGGTATTGGCAGCTTTGCATGTATGTTGAAGATGGGTGCTGGCAGCTTTGCATTTATGTTGAAGCAGGACATTGGCAACTTTGCACTTATGTTGCGGCAGCAGGGTATTGGCAGCTTTGCATTTATGTTAAAGAGGGGTATTGGCAGCTTTGCATTTATGTTGAAGCAGGGTGATGGCAGCTTTTCACTTATGTTGCTTGCAGCAGGGTGATGGCAGCTCTGCATTTATGTTGCGGCAGCAGGGTGTTGGCAGCTTTGCATTTATGTTGAAACAGCAGGTTGTTGGCAGCTTTGCATTTATGCTGAAGATAAGTGTTGGCAGCTTTGCATTTATGTTGAAGAGGGGTATTAGCAGCTTGGCATTTATGCTGAAGATAAGTGTTGGCAGCTTTGCATTTATGTTGAAGAGGGGTATTAGCAGCTTTGCATTTATGCTGAAGATAAGTGTTGGTAGCTTTGCATTTATGTTGAAAAGGGGTATTAGCAGCTTTGCATTTATGTTGAAGGGGGGTATACATTGGCAGCGTTGCATTTATTTTGAACAAGGGTATATAGGTATATATTGGCAGCTTTAGATTTATGTTGAAGAAGAGTATTGGTAGCTTTGCATTTATGTTGAAGAGGGGTATGTATCGGCAGCTTTGCATTTGTGTTGAAGAGGGGTATATGTTAGCACATTGCATTTGTGTTGAAGAAGGATATTGGCAGCTTTGCATTTATGTTGAAGCGTGTTGGCAGCTTTGCATTTATGTTGAAGCGTGTTGGCGGCTTTGCACTGATGTTGAAGATGAGTATTGGCAGCTTTGGACTTATATTGAAGTGGGTTGGCAGCTTTATTTTGCATTTATGTTGAAGATGGGTAGGTATTAGCAGCTTTGCATTTATGTCAAAGAGGGGTATATATTGGTAGCTTTGCATTCATGTTGATGAGGGGTATTAGCAGCTCTTGACTTCTGTGGAAGAGAGGTATATATTAGCATGCAGCTTTGGACTTATGGTGTAGAGAGGTATTGGCAGCTTTGGACTTATGTTGAAGAGGCTTAACAGCTTTCGAGTGTAGCTCGTGCATGATGTTGCCGGCAGGTGTGCATGTCGCCTATGATACTGCAGGTATGAGCAGCATTGCTGACCCAGCGACTCCAGCGTGCCTGCTCGACTGCTGGATAGTATCTTTTTTATTCGGCATTTATGACGAAATGTGCTCTTTTTATGGCTGCGCTGAAGACTGCAGTGATGAAGAACGTACTAGGGTACAAGACTTGTACGGATGCAATTCAAGTACGCATATCAGCCGGTTCATCTCTGCCCCCGGAGCTGCGCGCGCCATCTCTCCCCAACCAAGTTAAGACCACCCCTCCGCTCTGTCAGCCTCACTGCACCACATGAGCCCCTTTGCAACTGCCCTGCCGGCGCGTTGCTGCTGTGTCTGTGGAGCAATGAATTACAAGGCTATTTATATGGAGCCGGCTCACCTCTCCCCCTTGAGCCACTCGAGCTATCTCTTCACCACGCACCAAGCCCACACTCGGGACCATGCACCCCGCTGCCCTCTACCTGCCCTAGAGGCTGCTGGCTGGTCTCAAGAGAGCTTACCCACCCTGCACGACACGACCGGAATCCCCAAGGGGCTGAGAATGATAAACTGGACTGCTGCACGCTAAACTGAATATTTCCATGGCTGACTCTCGGTGAAAAGTTGGAGCATAATAAATAGCATTTGTCTGGCTGGCGCTGTCTAAGCTAGCAGCCGGGACTTCAAGTGTTCAGCCAGTGAATGTCTATTTTTTATGAATATCCAAGTCTGCAACTGAAACAGAGATTCTGGGTTGGGAGGGAGGGAGAGTGCAAAAGAACAGAGCTGAGTTTGTGTCTGTTCAAACTCTTATAGTCTGTGACTGGATCTGGTTCTCTTGGAAGGATCGAACCGTCACTGTCGACAGACAGGGCGTTGTACCTTCCTGGGCCCTCCGGTTGTCGCGGCGCTAGACGTGTGGACCAGTGCATCAACGGTCGGGTTGTCACTGAAAACCATTGCCCATCCGTGCGCTCATCTAGTCACCACGGGGATGGCAACCCCCAAAGATGCAGTCATTATTTTAAAACTCATCTCCCGCCGTGCACCAGTCCGAGCGTCACTGCTGTCCGCCCTGCATCTCCCGCCCTGCACCAGTCTGAGCGTCACTGCTGTCCGCCCTGCATCTCCCGCCTTGT
>LGRX02010578.1:0-11133 GCA_001247695.2 Cymbomonas tetramitiformis
GGCGGAGGTGGGGGCGGAGGCGGGGGCGGAGGCAGAAGCGGAGGCGGAGGCGGAGGAGGACCCATCTCCTCCCGGGGGGACACTAGCCGGCACGTGAGGACCAAGAGGTCATCCGCCGCAGCTGTAAGCAAGGTCGCTTTGTCCGCCTCCTCCCGCTGCTCATGCTCCGCCTGCAAGCCCCGCAGGGGGGGGGGGAAGCAGGGGAGCCACAGGCCATGCCGGGGACAAGGAGGGCGGGGAGGGGCAGGACACGACAAGGCAAGGGCAAAGACGGTTTCCACAGGCAGATGCAGACGAGGAGGATCAAAAGGGGGGGGCAAGGGGGGAAGGTGAAACCCAGTTGAGGCGACCAAGCCCGCAGCCTGCTGCCAGAGAAGGGGACAAGAGGCAGAGGGGGGGGCTCCAAAGCAAGCCTCGCGGTCACCCAGAGGCCAAAACGACGCCACACCGCGCATCACGCAAGGGGCCAGTCAGCGCAACCCAGCCGTGCCTCGTGATCAAGCCATGCAAGCCACCACGCCACGCACCACGCAAAGGCCAATCAGAGCACCACAGCCGTGTCGCAAGCTCAGACCAAGCACACCCCCAGCCAAGCCGCATGTTCAAGTCCCGCAACCCACCCCAGCCACGGCCCAAGCTCGCCCCAAACCCCACTCCCCAGGCGTGCCACACGCCCAAGTCCTGCGCCACACCCGAGCCATGCCGCAAGCTCAGGCCATGACCCGCACCCCCAGTCGCGCCGCATGCTCAAGCCACGCCCCACTCCACCAGCCGCGGCGTGCTCCCACAACCCAGCCGCGCCGCATGCTCAAGCCCGGCCCCACCCCCCCAGCCGTGCCAAATGCTCAAGCCATGCCCCTCGGCCCCAGCCGTGGCGTGGTCAGACCATGCACCACACCCAGACACTCCGCAAACTCGGGCCACGCTCCACACCCCCAGCCGTGCCGCAGACCCAAGCCCTGCACCACACCACCAGCCGTGTCACATGCTCAGGCCTTGATCCACACCCGAGCCGTGCCAAAGCTCAGCCATGCACCACACCCAGCCACTCAACAAAACTCGGGCCTCGCTCAACGCCCCAGCCACACCGCATGCTCCGGCCCAGCCCCACACCCCAGCCGCGGCTTGTTCAAGCCACGACCCACTCCCCAGCCTCGCCGCCTGCCCAGGCCCAGCACCACACCCCCAGCTGTGCCACATGCTCAGGCCCAGCCCCACTCCCAAGCCGTGCCACATGCTCACGCCATGCACTACACCAGCCACTCCGCACATTCTGGCAACGCTCAAGCCCCAGCTGCAGCGCGCACTCATGCCATGCACCACACCGTCCACACACACATTCTGGCAACGCTCGAGCCCCAGCTGCAGCGCACACTCAAACCAAGCACCACACCAGCCACTCCGCACATACTGGCACCGCTCCAGCCCCAGCTGCAGCGCACACTCATGCCATGCACCACACCACGCCACTCCGCACACTCTGGCGCACACTCTGGCTCGCCCAGCCTCCGAGCGGCCTGCCAGGGCATGCACGACCAACTGCGGACAAAGGAAGGGGCGCGCAAGGCAGGGCACTCGAGAGCAGGAGAAGGAGCCACACAGAGAGGAAAAAATAATAAATATTACTTACAAGGTCCGGTTCTACCTAGCCTACAGGGCACAGGGCCCGTCACAGAGGCGAGCTAGAGGCGATCAAGGCAAGAAGGGCAAGGATTGGAAGAAGGAGGAAGGGGCACGGGGGAAAACCACACCGGGCGGGTGGGCGCTCCTGGTTATGTAGGTCTCACACCCCGACCGCGCCCAGCACCCAGGCCATGCACCACGCCCAGAGCCACACTACACGCGCAGCCCACACATCACACCCCACGCATGCTCCGTGCAACGCCCCCCACGATCCCCGGACTGCAGCCATGCAAAAGCACACCAACGATCCCCAAGCAAAAGCCACGAGCCACGCCACACAGAGAACAAACTTCCAGCGCCCCACACCCAAGCCATGCAGCACACCCCCGCCGTGCTCCACACTCAGGCAATGCGGCACCCCTTTGCCGTGCCCCACGCAAAGGCCATGCACCGCACCCTTGCCACACCCCGCCCACAGGCCATGCGCCACCTCCTCGCCACTTCCACACAAAAGCCATGCGCCACACCCCCGCCATGCCCCATACTCAGGCCACCAAAGCGCCAAACCCAAGCCGCACCCCACGCTCACGCCATGCACCACACCCAGCCGTGTCCCACACTCAGGCCGCCGATGCGCCACACCCCAAGCCGTGTCCAACACTCAGACCATGCGCTACATCCAAGCCGTGTCGACACTCAGGCCACCAATGCGCCACACCCACGCCGTGTCCCACAGAGGGCAAAGCGCCCCAGCCGCGTGGCGCCGTCCGGGTCACACCCCTGTACGCCCGCAGGCCACATCGGGGCTCAGTCCAGACCCGGCCCTCGCGCAGCGCCACATGGCCGTCTCGCCACACGGCCTCGCCCCCGGAATGCTATGCCCTCACCGGGCCCGGGGGGGACACCAGTCAGAAGGCACCACGTCCAGCCGTGTCCCACACTCAGGCCGCCGATGCGCCACACCCAATCCACACCCCATGCTCACGCCATGTGCCACACCCAAGCCGTGTCCACACTCAGGCCACCGATGCGCCACACCCAAGCCGTGTCCCACAGAGGGCAAAGCGCCCCGGCCGCGTGGCGCCGTCCGGGTCACACCCCTGTACGCCCGCAGGCCACATCGGGGCTCAGTCCAGACCCGGCCCTCGCGCAGCGCCACGCGGCCGTCTCGCCACACGGCCTCGCCCCCGGAATGCTACACCATCACCATCACCATCACCATCACCATCACCATCACCATCAATGCAGGATGCCGTGTCCACACTCAGGCCACCGATGCGCTACACCCAAGCCGTGTTCCACAGGGGCAAAGCGCCCCAGCCGCGTGGCGCCATCCGGGTCACACCCCTGTACGCCCGCAGGCCACATCAGGGCATAGTCCAGACCCGGCCCTCGCGCAGCGCCAAGCGGCCGTCTCGCCACACGGCCTCGACCCCGGAATGCTTCGCCCCCACCGGGCCCGGGGGGGACGCCAGTCAAAAGGCACCACACCCAGCTGTGTCCCAAACTCAGGCCATGCGCCACACCCAAGCCGTGTCCCACACCCATGCCACCAATGTGCAACACCCAAGCCGCAATCCACACTCAAGCCACGCACCACATCCCTTGCCGTGTCCAACACTCAGGCCACCGATACGCTGCACCCAGGCCGCGACCCTCACCCAGGCCATGCTCCACAACCCTGCCGCGCCCCATACTCAAGCCATGCACCAGAAAACTTGCCTCGCCCCACAAAGGGCAAAGCGCCCCCGGCCGCGTGGCGCCGTCCCGGTCACACCCCTGTACGCCCGCAGGCCACATCGGGGCTCAGTCCAGACCCGGCCCTCGCGCAACGCCACACGGCCGCCTCGCCACACGGCCTCGCCCCCGGAATGCTACGCCATCACCGGGCCCGGGGGGGACGCCAGTCAGAAGGCACCACGCCCAGCCGTGTCCCACACTCAGGCCGCCGATGCGCCACACCCCTTGCCGTGTTCCACACTCACGTCATGCACCACACCCAGCCGTGTCCCAAACTCAGGCCACCGAAGCGCCACCCAACCCACACCCCATGCTCGCCATGCGCCACACCCGGCCGTGTCCCACACTCAGGCCACCGTGCCACCCAAGCTGTGTCCCACACCCGGACCATCGCCACACCCAAGCCGTGTCCCACACTCAGGCCACCGTCGCGCCACACCCAAGCCGTGTCCCACACTCATGCCACCGTTGCGCCACACCCACACCGTGTCCCACAAGGGGCAAAGCGCCCCGGCCGCGTGGCACCGTCCGGGTCACACCCCTGTACGCCCGCAGGCCACGTCGGGGCTCAGTCCAGACCCGGCCCTTGCGCAACGCCACACGGCCGCCTCGCCACACGGCCTCAACCCCAGAATGCTTCGCCATCACCGGGCCCGGGGGGGACGCCAGTCAAAAGGCACCACACCCAGCCGTGTCGCACACTCAAACCTGTACCACACCAAGCCGTGTCCCGCACCCATGCCAACAATGCGCCACACCCAAGCCGCAACCCGCACTCAAGCCACGCACCACACCCCTTGCCGTGTCCAGCACTCAGGCCACCGATGCGCTGCACCCAAGCCGTGCCCCACACCCAGGCCATGCGCAACACCCAAGCCGCGCCCCACACCCACGCCATGCGCCACAACTCTGTCGCGCCCCACACCCACGCCATGCGCCACAACCCTGTCGCGCCCCACACTCAGGTCATGCCCAGAAAACTTGCCGAGCCCCACACTCAGGCCAACGATGTGCCAACCCAAGCCGTGCCCCGCACCCACGCCATGCGCCATACCATGCCGCACCCCACACAAGGCCATGCACCACGACCCCGCCGCACCCCACACGCAGGCCACCGAAGCGCCACACCCAAGCCGTGCCTCGCACCCACGCCATGCGCCACACCCTGCCGCTCCCCAAACTCAGGCCATGCACCGCACCCTTGCCGAGTCCCACCCAAGCCATGCGCCACCCCAAGCCACCCCACACTCAAGCTGCACACACCTCCGCCGGGCCCCACAGTCAGGCCATGCATCGCAACACTGCCGCGCCCCGCACACCAGCCAAGCAATGCACCACACCCCTTCTGAGCCCCACACTCAGCCAAGCATCACTCATCAGCAAGTCACAGCACCCGGGAAAGAATTTCCCACAAGGCGAGGCAGGCAAGCAAGAGGCGACGAGGGACAGACGGCACTCCAGGGAAGCAGGGGAGCGCGGGAGGGAGGAAGGAAGAGGCAGACGCAGGGGACGGAGGCATCATCGGAGTCGTTCCCAAGCGTGGCGGGGTGCTGGAACGTCCAGCCGCCGGGGGGGACAGGGGGCAGGGAGACAGGGCAAACGCAGGGGGGAGAGAGGCGAGACGAGAGGCAGGCCGACGCACATGAGGCGGCCAGGCCGAGGAACAGAAGGGGAGCAACCAGCAGAGGCCAGCAGAAGCAAGCAGAGCAGGGCGGCGAAGCACAAAGAGCAACATTGAACACAGCAGGACCGGGGCCAGGCCGAGGAACAGAAGGGGGCAACAAGCAGGAGCGAGCAGGAGGCAGCCATGGCACAAGAGAAGAAGTTGGGCGGGGGGAGGAGAGCCGGCAAGCAGGAGGCTGCCATGGCTCGAGCAAAGGCGAGCGGGAAGGAGGAGGAGGCAAGCAGGGGGCTGCCGAGGCAAAGGCAAGGGGCAGCAGAGAGCAACATGCCACAGACCAGGAGAGGGGGCAGACAGACAGCATCCAAAAGGGAAAGAGGGGGAGAGAGCTGGAAGGCAGGAGGCTGCAAAAGGTTGGTGCAACACTGAACGGAGGGCCTAGCTGCCAAAAGAAATGCACGAGTGCACAAATTCAAAAGACAAAAGAGGGATGAGAAACGGACACAGGGCGACGAAGCACAAAAAGCAAACAAGTACAGAACAGGCACAAGGACAACCCGGCCGCCCAAGGGGCGGGACGGGGGTGGCACTCCATTTAGCCGTGCAGCAGCCTTCAGTCCGGCTGCGCACGCGTACCAGGAGGGACCGCTTGGAGGCGGAGTGCCCTTCCCGACGCAGAGTCCAATGACGAACTCCGCACCGCTCTCCTGCCCTGCTGATACCGACCCGGAGGTCAAATACCAGAGGCAGAAAACGCCCCCGGCTCCCTCACCATCTCCACCATGCCCTTCTTCGCCGCCGCGTGGAGCGGCCGCCGCCCCGTGCCCGCCTTCACTCCAGCCCCCGCCTCCAGCAGCGCCCGAGCTGCAGCCTCCTGCCCGAAAACCAGCGCCAGCATCAGCGCCGTGCGGCCTTTCCCGTCTTCCGCCTCCACGTCCGCGCCCTTGTCCACAAGCTCCCTCAGAATTTCCACCATGCCCCCTTCTGCGGCACCGTGGAGCGGCCGCTGCCCCGTGCCCGCGTACACTCCAGCCCCCGCCTCCAGCAGCGCCCGAGCCGCAGTCTCCTGCCCGAATGCCAGCGCCACCGTCAGCGCCGTGCGGCCCTCCTTGTCCTCCGCGTCCACCTCAGCGCCCTTGCCTGCAAGCTCGATCAACATCTCCACCATGCCCCTCTCCGCCGCCGCGTGGAGCGGCCGCCGCCCTGTGCCCGCGTTCACTCCAGCCCCCGCCTCCAGCAGCGCCCGAGCCGCAGCCTCCTGCCCGAATACCAGCGCCACCGTCAGTGCCGTGCGGCCCTCCCCGTCCTCCGCGTCCACCTCCGCGCCCTTGCCCACAAGCTCCCTGACCATCTCCTCCATGCCCTCTTCCGCCGCCACAAACCATGCCCCGGGAAGCATCCTCAGCGCCTCCACCTGTCCCCTCTCCGCAGCCCAGTGCGCAGGCGTCCTGCCGAAAATGTCGGCATGGCTGAGGTCCACGCCGGCACCCTGCAGCATCCTCAGCGCCTCCACCTGTCCCCTCTCCGCAGCCCTGTGCGCAGGCGAGACACCGTTATTGTCGGCATGGCTGAGGTCCGCGCCGGCATCCTGCAATGACAATGACAGCTTCGCAGCGGACCTTGCGGCCATCCCCTTCTTGATGGAGTGGATCAGCTCCTTGTATGTCACCTCCCCGTCGCCCTCCCCGCCCAGCATCGTCTGGAAGTAGAGGATAGCATCTGGGGTGCTCTCCGGCAGCAGCATCTTGATTAGGCGCGCCAGCTCAGCACGGTCAAGCGCTCCGTTGTTGTCGGCATCAAACTGATTGAATACATCTGTCAGGCGCATTACGTTAGATTTGAGGTACTCGTCCAGCGCCCTGAACAAGTCATTCCACGCAGCCCAGTGCGCAGGCGTGCCGCCGTCATTGTCAGCATGGCTGAGGTCCGCGCCGGCATCCTGCACCACCCTCAGCGCCTCCACGTGTCCCCTACCCATAGCCCAGTGCGCAGGCGTGCCGCCGTCATTGGCAGCATGGCTGAGGTCCGCGCCGGCATCCTGCACCACCCTCAACGCCTCCACCTGTCCCCCACCCGCAGCCCAGTGCGCAGGCGTGCGGCCGTCATTGTCAGCATGGCTGAGGTCCGCGCCGGCACCCTGCAGCATCCTCAGCGCCTCCACGTGTCCCTCACCCGCAGCCCAGTGCGCAGGCGTGCGGCCGTCATTAGCATTAGCATTAGCATTAGAGTAGCTTTGACCGTCGCTCCGGCGAGACACTTATATGGACTTGCTCCCAAGGCCGCTCCTCAGCGGAGTTCCTCGTTCAGGAGTGCGGATGGCTGCCACGCCACCCCGTCCACGTGCGCTCGTAGCCAAGTACGGCCTACCACGATATACTCAAGGTACGTGTGGCACCATTGCTGGCGGCGACCGGCATTGGGCATGGAGCTTTCAGGGAGGGTGGCTTGTTCGGACGCCCCGGCCTTCCCTCCCCGGATCCGTCCGCCCTCCCCCACCATAAATCGGTTCACGCCTCCTAGAGAACGCACCGGGCGACCGGGGATCCCTTGAGGGGCGAAGGATTGCGGGGCCGAGGCCAAAGCGCCACGGCCGCGTGGCACCGCGCCGTCCGGGTCACACCCCTGTGCGCCCGCGGGCCTCATCGGGGCTCAGTCCAGACCCGGCCCTCGCGCAGAGCCACGCGGCCGTCTCGCCAATCAGCCTCAACCCCGGAATACTTCGCCCCCACCGGGCCCGGGGGGGACGCCAGTCAAAAGGCACCAGGGGGGCGAGTCTCGCCATGGCGTTTCACGGCCTTTATCCCCAAAAAAGAAAGTGGAGGCGTCCTAGCCGCCCGAGAGAGTCCTAGCTACCCAAGTGCAACGTCAATGAAGGCTGAGCGCGAGTGCTGTGCCGCGCGGGCCCAAGAAAAACCATCCCGTTCCCGGTGCGCTGAGACCCACTGCGTGGCGCGCTACCCCAATCCCACGTCCAGGAGTTCCCAGCGCTGCCCCCCCTCCCCCACACCCACGCACCGCAACCAGGTTGGCGTTCGAGGATCACGGCAAAAACCGGACCGGCATGCAATGCACTGGACCTTGGCAATGTACGGGAAGACTCAACGCGGCCGGCGAGAGCACCGACCCCACCCCTGTGTGTCCGCCGCAGCAGCCACGTCGGGGATCAAGACCAGGCCCAGAGTCTCGCGGCGCGGAATGCAAGATACGGTGCCATGCCAAACTGAGGGCTGAGGTTGGCGAGGACCGAGGTAGGAATCGAGCGTTGTGGTAGGGTGTGGTAGACCCGCCGAGGCGAAGTGCAATGCGCTCGGGGCTAGCGACGCGACAGCAACCCCCCCCGGGGTGACGGGCACACAAGAGCTATTAGTAGCAGCGTTCACCCCCTTGCGGTAGATGCTGAAAGGTAGTAGAGCCCACCCATCCCCCCCACACCCATCTCCCGAGACGGCGCACCCCGTACCCACCTCATACCCTAGGATGGCGTGCACGTCCCGAGCCGGGATGAAAACAACCCACAGGCCGGCTCAGGGGGGCGGGGCGCCTTGGAGCCCCACCCCACAGGGCATACACGAGCAAGGCATTCAAGACATGGAACGCAGGGAATAATCGGAAATTCGGAATCGGATAGGCCTCTGATTATAAGCAGATGTTACGACCCGGATGTCTGAGTGAAGAGTGAGGATGCGCCGCCTGGGGTCAGGCGCTAGCCGTTCAGGGCAGAGGTCTCGAGAGGGATCTACTGCGTGCAGACCACTGCCTGAGGTGCCTCGGCACGACTCCTACCGCGGTCAAGCAGAGAATAGCCTCTCAACCCGAAGGGGTAGACACATCTCCTCCCGGGGGGACACTTGCCGACACATGAGGACCACGGGCGGAGGCGGGGGCGGAGGTGGGGGCGGAGGCGGAAGCGGAGGCGGAGGCGGAGGAGGACCCATCTCCTCCCGGGGGGACACTAGCCGGCACGTGAGGACCAAGAGGTCACCCGCCGCAGCTGTAAGCAAGGTCGCTTTGTCCGCCTCCTCCCGCTTCATATGCTCCGCCTGCAAGCCCCGCAGGGGGGGGGGGAAGCAGGGGAGCCACAGGCCATGCCGGGGACAAGGAGGGCGGGGAGGGGCAGGACACGACAAGGCAAGGGCAAAGACGGTTTCCACAGGCAGATGCAGACGAGGAGGATCAAAAGGGGGGGGCAAGGGGGGAAGGTGAAACCCAGTTGAGGCGACCAAGCCCGCAGCCTGCTGCCAGAGAAGGGGACAAGAGGCAGAGGGGGGGGCTCCAAAGCAAGCATCGCGGTCACCCAAAAGCCAAAACGACGCCACACCGCGCATCACACAAGGGGCCAGTCAGCGCAACCCAGCCGTGCCTCGTGATCAAGCCATGCAAGCCACCACGCCACGCACCACGCAAAGGCCAATCAGAGCACGACAGCCGTGTCGCAAGCTCAGACCAAGCACACCCCCAGCCAAGCCGCATGTTCAAGTCCCGCAACCCACCCCAGCCACGGCCCAAGCTCGCCCCAAACCCCACTCCCCAGGCGTGCCACACGCCCAAGTCCTGCGCCACACCCGAGCCATGCCGCAAGCTCAGGCCATGACCCGCACCCCCAGTCGCGCCGCATGCTCAAGCCCCGCCCACCCCCCCCAGCCGTGGCGTGATCAAGCCCTGACCCAGACCCCGGTCGCGCCGCAAGCTCAAGCCACGCCCCACTCCACCAGCCGCGGCGTGCTCCCACAACCCAGCCGCGCCGCATGCTCAAGCCCGGCCCCACCCCCCCAGCCGTGCCAAATGCTCAAGCCATGCCCCTCGGCCCCAGCCGTGGCGTGGTCAGACCATGCACCACACCCAGACACTCCGCAAACTCGGGCCACGCTCCACACCCCCAGCCGTGCCGCAGGCCCAAGCCCTGCACCACACCACCAGCCGTGTCACATGCTAAGGCCTTGATACACACCCGAGCCGTGCCAAAGCTCAGCCATGCACCACACCCAGCCACTCAACAAAACTCGGGCCTCGCTCAACGCCCCAGCCACACCGCATGCTCCGGCCCAGCCCCACACCCCAGCCGCGGCTTGTTCAAGCCACGACCCACTCCCCAGCCTCGCCGCCTGCCCAGGCCCAGCACCACACCCCCAGCTGTGCCACATGCTCAGGCCCAGCCCCACTCCCAAGCCGTGCCACATGCTCACGCCATGCACTACACCAGCCACTCCGCACATTCTGGCAACGCTCAAGCCCCAGCTGCAGCGCGCACTCATGCCATGCACCACACCGTCCACACACACATTCTGGCAACGCTCGAGCCCCAGCTGCAGCGCACACTCAAACCAAGCACCACACCAGCCACTCCGCACATACTGGCACCGCTCCAGCCCCAGCTGCAGCGCACACTCATGCCATGCACCACACCACGCCACTCCGCACACTCTGGCGCACACTCTGGCTCGCCCAGCCTCCGAGCGGCCTGCCAGGGCATGCACGACCAACTGCGGACAAAGGAAGGGGCGCGCAAGGCAGGGCACTCAAGACCAGGAGAAGGAGCCACAGAGAGAGAAAAAATAATAAATATTACTTACAAGGTCCGGTTCTACCTAGCCTACAGGGCACAGGGCCCGTCACAGAGGCGAGCTAGAGGCGAACAAGGCAAGAAGGGCAAGGATTGGAAGAAGGAGGAAGGGGCACGGGGGAAATCTACACCGGGCGGGTGGGCGCTCCTGGTCATGCAGGTCTCACACCCCGACCACACCCCGCCCACAGGCCATGCGCCACCTCCTCGCCACTTCCACACAAAAGCCATGCGCCACACCCCCGCCATGCCCCACACTCAGGCCACCAAAGCGCCAAACCCAAGCCGCACCCCACGCTCACGCCATGCACCACACCCAGCCGTGTCCCACACTCAGGCCGCCGATGCGCCACACCCCAAGCCGTGTCCAACACTCAGACCATGCGCTACATCCAAGCCGTGTCGACACTCAGGCCACCAATGCGCCACACCCACGCCGTGTCCCACAGAGGGCAAAGCGCCCCAGCCGCGTGGCGCCGTCCGGGTCACACCCCTGTACGCCCGCAGGCCACATCGGGGCTCAGTCCAGACCTGGCCCTCGCGCAGCGCCACACGGCCGTCGTGCCACACGGCCTCGGCCCCGGAATGC
>LGRX02010579.1:0-24913 GCA_001247695.2 Cymbomonas tetramitiformis
TATCCACACTATGACAGGTCATCACTATCAGTACCGTCGTCTCCGTGCATTTGGTGCACACTGCTATGTGGTTATGGACAGTCAGCAGAGGAACAGCAGACAGCCAGGCATCTCATCAAAGCTTCAGAACAGATCATGGGCAGGCCGTATGGTTGGTATCTCTATGGGCTCTAATGCCTACAAAATCCTAGATACCACCGACGGCACAGTACACCTTGTGGGCAAGCCACACTGGATACCTACTTATGAGCACCTGGGCAGATCTATGTCAGCATTTCCAGACACTATTGCTGGATGTGACACACCGACAGTAAAGACTGTCACCTGTCACTTCCTATAGTAGGCTGGGTGACCGTCACCAGTAGACGGGAAACACCCGTTAGTATTTATGTGTATCTCTTTTATCAATCTGGGGCTTTTTACCGTTCTGATATCGAAACCCTTAACTCAGGGTTTATTCTCCGTTATCCGATATATACACCCGACTATATATCTGACAGGTTTGACCCCACTTACGTTTTATTTAGCCACCGCGACACCGCGAGGATGATTGGCTAAAGCCGGACGCTTGGGATGGAGTGAGGCGCTCCGCGCGTGGGAGTGCCGGCAGTCGCGGGTATGGCCTAAGTTTTGTGGGTTGATTTACGGCTGGCTGTAGGCCTTTGAGGACATCTTTTCTACGGGATTTAACGTTGGATTGGTTTACGCATCCTGGTTGGTCACCACACCGTTTCGTATCGGCCGCCATCTACCACACGACTTCTCGGAATTTCTGTTCTCTCACGGCAGCCGTATCGGCGACCCACCACATTTCTTGGCCGCCCAAGACTACCGCATTTTTTCCACGTCTTCTTGCCTCACTCCACCCCTGTAGTCTTCTTCATCATGGTTGCTTCTACTAGATCAACGGCTAGCATGGCGCATCGCCGCCGCACATTAAGCACAATCTTTGACTCCGTTGCTGCCAGGCATGCCAACACGCCCGCGACCCCGACAGCGGCGCAGCCGGCCGCTAATTCGGCGGGTGCTACATTTTTGGCATCGGTACGCACCTTACAGCGGGAGCACTTCGACATGAAAGTGGCGAAGCACGTCCAGCGCAAGTTGTTCGACGGCAAAGAGGGGAGATTTTCCGGTGCGGAGCCCCACGCGGCGGCCATCTTCACGAGGATGGTCTCTGCCCTGCAGGCAGCATTCGTCACTGAGGACACCGGTTTCCTCCCGCTCTTCACGCTGGACGACGCTACTTTGGCCGTCCGCGTGGAGGCCAACAATTTGTTGTTCTCCACGATCGAGCTGCTGATCGACCCCTCGTCGCCCGCGGCGGACTGGTTGGACTCGTCCAGCGCCAGCTTCCCAGCAGACGGTAAGCGTGTCCTACTCGAGTTCGCCCGTCGGATGATCCCGGTCGGGGACCCCTTCCAGGGGCAAGCGGACATGTTTGCCGTCCGCATCGTTGCGGGCGTGGACCCTCATGGACCCATTGAGGACTTCAACGCCGCGCTCAAGGCAGCGAGGACGAGATCAACGCTCCAGGACGAGGACGTGAAGTCCCTTTTCATCAAAGCCCTCGACGCCACCTTCTACCAGCCGGTGGTGTCCCGTTTGCTCCTTCACGACCAAAGAGCCGCACACGACCTACTCACTATTCAGCAGTGGGTGCGGGAGTGCTACGGCGAGCACGTGCGGGCGGGTACCGCCACCGCGTCCGCACACCGGTACTCCCACGGCACGCACTTCATGGAGAAGGACGTTGATGGGTCGGGTGCGGCGAGCGAGATCGCGGACTTGCGGACAATGGTGCTCGACTTGAAGAGGCAATTGGCCACCTTCCTCGTCGCCGCCGAGTCCGAACCGTCTCCGCGGGGATTTACCCCTCGCGCGGACAAACCGGACCGCCGGGTCAAGACCCGTTTCGCAGCCTCGCCCCTCCCCAAAGGGGGGAATTGGTCTCAGTCCGTCTCGCGGAAGGTGGCCTTCCACCGCGAAAGCGGTGCGACAATCCCGTACTGCCAAAATCAGGTATGTGCTAAGGGGAAGGCGAGGCACTGGCACCGGGACTGCCCGAACGGGGGCAGGACCGGACTCTCGGCCTTCGCCTTCGCCGAAGAGGCCGAAAACTCCGTGTTGGCCGCGAAGTTCCAACACGCCATCGACAACAGCGACCCCGTGGAGTTCGACGCCCTCTGCATGATTGCGGGCGGGAAGCCGGAGGTCTTCACCGATCTCTCCGCGTGCTCGTTCTGCGAGGAGGGCGGTGAGGTTCTCGTGTCCGCCGTCGCCGAGTTCTCTGAGATGGCGCACGCGGCTGGGGCTTCCACGTTCAACATCAACACCTTCACTGCCGACATGCCGGTGGTGTCGGAGCCACCCGCGCACTCCCCGCCCGCGTCGGTTGAGTCCGAGGAGGATTGGACCGGTCCGCCAAACCCCTTCTGCCCTCCCGTCACCCGCACGTTTGCCGACTTCATTGAGGGCACGGGGATTGCATTGGTGCCCGACGAGCCGGCCGCGAGCATGAACTTGCTCTCCGCGGTTGAGGCGCCGGAGCGCGTGATCGACTACGAGCCCGCGGCTTACGCCACGAGCGACGATGACGACGGAGATGCCTCGGTGACACCGCCGCGGCCACGGTACGGCTGCGGGAACGGCATTCCGAAGTTCGGAAGGTCTCTCCTCACTTCCTCATTGGTGTGCGCACTCTTTGTAATTTGTGCCGCCGCCGCGCCGCATGCCGTTGTCGGTGTCGGTGGTGCCGAGGCACGCACATGCACGGGTCCACCGGTCGGTGGTGCTCCGTGGACTGCCGCAGCAGTCCCGACTACGGGAGCTTCGCCAACTGAGGCGGTTCATGACGTGCCGTGTGCGATTCCGCCTCGTCGCCAACGGCGGGAGCAGAGGAGGCAGGGCCTCTACATGGCTCCGATGCCGTGGCATCCCGGACCGCCACCGCCTGCCGAGTTATTTGTGGGCGGCCCTCCGCTGTCGCCGGCTTCATCTTCAGATGACGAGGCTCCACCGTCGGACAGCACTTGGCAGCATCCCGGTGCGGTGCAGCCTCCCGTGATCGAGAACTCGTCGATTTCTTCTACGAATGATTCATCACCGGCCCCGGGGGCCGGCAACTGCTTCACAGTTACACTGCTCCGAGCCGGGCGGACAGCTCCGAAGACCACTAGTGGCTAAAGTTAGTCACGCCGTGCCTGCCTGGGAGTTAGCTGTAGTGTAGCCTCCTAGATGTGCAGAAGGGCTCTCTGAATTTGAGCTGTGTTTAGGGTTTTAGCAAAGTAACAGCAGTATCTGACAATCTTGCTGTGACCTGGGACCGCCCTGACCAAGAGTACAGGCCCCCAGTTGTGCTACGGTTTCCTCCTGAAGTTGAGTAGGGAGTTTGTTTGCTTCGTTCACTACTAGCTCCGGTCACCACCCTAGGTGGTGTGCTGGATGTGACACACCGACAGTAAAGACTGTCACCTGTCACTTCCTATAGTAGGCTGGGTGACCGTCACCAGTAGACGGGAAACACCCGTTAGTATTTATGTGTATCTCTTTTATCAATCTGGGGCTTTTTACCGTTCTGATATCGAAACCCTTAACTCAGGGTTTATTCTCCGTTATCCGATATATACACCCGACTATATATCTGACAACTATGGCAGCTGACAGACAGGTTGATGCTACCTTTATCAGGCCATCTCCCTTCTCAGAGACACTCGACTGTACCTATGCCAGCATCATCGGGATCAGCTCATACTACTGCACTTCCGACCGACAGTCTTACGGCTGTGTGCTTCTCTCTGTTCCGTCGAGGGACAATACCTGGACTGACGTGGTACATTACGTCAAGTCCACACCCGACGGTACACACTACAGACACCTGCTGGTGTATGTCGCACACTATAGGAAGACCGTCTCGGTCAATGAGCACTATCCGATCTGGACAGTTGTCAGAGCCCGAGAGAGCCGCAGGCACCCATCATATGGCGCTATCATTATCTCCACCGATAGAGGCAGCAGCACACCTTATGGTGTAATATTTGAGCCTACTCCCGAGTCTACCTATGGTTGGCATATGGACCTTCCTGCTACCCTCGTCAGCTTTCCGTCCACCCATGCCGCCGCCTTCCTTCCCTTCTCCGATGATCCCAACAGAGATGTCCGCCCCGAGTACATTCCACAGCAGTACCACCTCAGCTGACAGTTTCATCAGATCAGGACCCAGAGAGTTGGTGGTGCACATGTTCAATATTTCTGCACCCCAGCTCAAGCCAGTCCATGGTGTCAAGCAGGCACTTTCCACCCCAGAAGCAGTTCAGTGGCAGGAGGCTATGGATGCCGAAGTGGCTGGTCTGGCCGCCGACAATAAAATGGTCCCGGGGCACCTTCCCTCGGGTACCAAAGGCCTGACCACTCTCTTTGTGTTTTCCAGACCCTTCAAACCAGACCCCTCAGCACCATCCGGCACACGGCAGATCTTCAAAACCAGACTGTGTGCTAATGGTAAGCAGACATACGGCTACCTTCCGTGGGAGACCACCTGTACCACACCTCAGCTTTATGCCTTCAGACTGGCCTTCATCTTCGGCAGCATCTTCAGTCTGAAGATGAGCCACTTCGATGTCTCCCAGGCCTTTATGAATGCTAAGCTGGATGTTCCAGTGTGGGTATCATTCCCAGGTGGTTACACCTATCAGGGGTTCGGTGGTGCTTTACTGTACTATGCACTATATGGCCTTAAGGTGGCCGGTGCTTCCTGGCAGAGACTGGTTAAGATATTCATGCTCAGCTTTATGTTCGGCGATGTGACATTCAGACAGTCCTCTCATGATGACTGTATATATTTCATCTACACTGATTTGGTCAAGGCCATGTGTGTTGTCTATGTGGATGACTTCATTCTGGTCGCCAGTACAGAGCTTGAGGATGCCTTTTGGGCAGCATTCAGAGCCAGGTTTCTGGCTAAGCATCTCGGAGAGGTCACCTCGGTTCTCCAGATGCGGGTCAGGCAGGATCAGCTTGGTATCTACCTTTGCCCGTCCAGACAGATCAAGGACTTGATGGCCAACAACAACATCACAGCTCATTCCTACAGGACTCCTATGGACCCGAAGCTCATCATCAAGAAACCAGCAGATCCAGATCTGTCCCTTGTCCCCAGCTACAAATCTATCCTCGGCTCACTGCTATGGCTGGCCCGTGGCTCACGACCTGATTGCTACTATCCTGTTATCTATCTGGCTCAGTTTGTATCATGCCCTTCTGAGGAGTCCATGAAGGCTCTTATCAGAATTGCGCAGTATATGGACAGCACGGCTCACTATTCTCTGGCATTCTACTATCCCGAGACTCCGGTCAAGGTCATCACCATGTTCTGTTATTCAGATGCTGACCTGGCCAGGGACTTAGAGAATGATGCCCGGTCCTATTCTGGCTCCGTGATATTCCTGGCTGGTATGATCTTGCAGTGGCACTCAGGGAGGCAGACCATTACTGAGGTCTCCTCCACAGGGTCAGAGTATGTTGCAGCCAGTACGGCAGCTCAGCGGTTGGTGTCACTGATGTTCATGCTCACTGAGATATTTGGTTCTATTGCTCACCGTATTGATACCCAGCAGCCCCTTGATTCCGATCTTGACCACGCCATTCAGTACCTTGACAGAGCAGCTACAGACATTCACTTTGACATGCCTTCCCTCCAGACATCCTCAGTGCTCAGGCGTCTGCTTGAAAAACAAAACAAGCCAGCAGACGGCTTGACATCAGTTCGCCCAAACTCTCCTACAATTCCTGATGAGCTCAGCACAGATGACATCAATCCCCTCAGATTCCAGAACAACCGAAACAGAGAGTATATCAGTACAGCTTCAGCTCAGCCCCGCCTGAGTTGCCTATTCCTCTACTGCTGGATAATGATGCATGCAGATCTATTGTTGAGCATCACCTCCTCTCCGAGAAGGTGAAGCATGTGATTATCAGATTTCATGTTCTCCGAGACTTTGTCAGATTGAACTGGATTCGGTGTGCCAGAGTCCCATCACCTCGGAACCTGGCAGACCCTTATACAAAACCAGTTCCTCCAGTCAAGGACATGCAGCCCTACTTCATCCAGATGTTCCAGCAATACATGGCCATGGGCAAGGCTCAGGCTGCAGTTATTCAGAAATGATTTACTGGTACTCAGAAAGCAGCAGCATGATCTGACTGTGAGTACCTTGTTTTCCTGCTTTCCTGTTTTGGGTTGTTTGTGTAGCTGACTGTGCTTTGCAGGTACTGGCCTATATTCAAACTTACTTATGGCTGGTTACTTTATGTTAGTTACTGTTTCCCTAGAATCTGAATCACTGTACTAGATAGAAAATGATATGGCACTCATTAATGCATTTGTGTATATGGATACATTGATATTCCGAGCTCACTCTATGATATTAGCTGCACTGCATTAGTCACAGTATCACTACAGTGTCTGTTCCGACCGTGAGAGCCACCGCTGCTGTCAGTCATGATCTCTTTCTTCATTCTCCCTCTGCAGTAAGTCTTTCCGGTGACGGGCGGATCTGGACCTGCTTCGGCACTTCTTATCCTAACCCTGACGAAGCACCCCGGATAGCTTGCAGCCACGGTGTGTGGACCTCCAGAGACATGACACATCACTATTCCCCCGACAGCAGGGTGGCACCAGGAACAGATTACTGACCGTGTCAGGACGTTGGGTCTACGGACCAGCTTTTCGGGGTTTTCAGCCCTGACACGGTGTGACTGCAGTTCCACCATTTCCATCATCTTTCTGGATTTTGGTTCTGGCACTGGATTAGTGGCATGTATCTTGGTTTGATTGGTTATTGGTCTGACCACCTCACTCGAGGTGGTGTGCTGGAGTTGACATTCAGTCCGAGCTCAGTCATCAGAGTTGTCATCACCGACCCGTCATGACCGCAGTCATCACCGACTCGACCTGACCGCTGTCATCACCGATACGGCTCGACACCTCTGACTACTTCACTGACCTGATTGTCATCTCCTCTGATCGAGTTCGGTTGTCACATGAGACAGAGCACACTAGCTCATTTCGCATCACACTCAGCATACTAGAACTATATATATTATATCTTCTGTATGTTGACAGAGATTCAGAGGGCGAAACCCTGAGCGTTGCAGTGCTTCCTGTTTGACCTGTCTGTTTTCTGACTGGGTCTTCTCGCAATACCCCCGATGTGGATTAAAATGAGATGTCTACACCCGATGTGGATCAAAATGAGATGTCGCCCCCCGATGTAGATTAAAATGAGATGTCAGCCCCCGATGTAGATTAAAATGGCATGTCTACCCCGATGTGGATTAAAATGAAGTGTCGCCCCCGATGTGGATTAAAATGAAGTGTCGCCCCCGATGTGGATTAAAATGAAGTGTCGGCCCTGTGGATTAAAATGAGATGTCGGCCCCCGATGTGGATTTAAATGAAATGTCGGCCCCCGATGTAGACTTATCCCTTGAAAAAAAATACCCTATCCTTAATTTGATGCCTATAGAGCACTCTCCATAGAGCACGCTTTTGTCATCTGCAAGCAGAACACCCCTGCACTTTCCACCAAGTCCCCCACTCGATATACCGAGTTTGGTGGACATTGAAGGGTTGAGAGACCTCGCCCAAGTCCCCAATATGGACACCAATACTTCATATATATCCAATAGTTGACTACCGTGGCGGTTATGGATGTTTCCGCACTCATACTGATCCCATACTTCTAAAAACGAATTCGCCCTTAGGGTGTTAAGCACATCGACATCTTTTTTCGCCTCAGGTAGCGCCATATATGCAAGCCACTCATCTACACCCTCATCTGCACCTCCCGCCGCACTTGCAGCAGGCGTAGGATGTTCATCCTCATCGTCAGAGTCACCGAAAAAAGATACCACCGGGGAGACCTTCTCAATCCCTTTCGGTCTCTTGGCACTAGGCTCATCCGTGGCATCCTTGGAGGGTGCAACCTTCCAGTCCTTCTCATAGATGTTCTTTACCCATGCCTCCACCTGCTTGACTGTGAGCTCGCCTACGTACAAGGCGAACACACTCCCACAAATACTAGTTCAAACTTTTGTTCAAAGAAGAGCAAATACGTTTACAATGAATTTGTTTCCAGGGTACGGCCAATATATCTTTCCCGCTTGGCAGAAATACAAGTCTGCTATGTATGTAGCAAGTCACATTACATATTCGCAAGATTTAGGAGGTCAGGCATCGATACCCATGATCGATTTGGAGTTTGAGTAGAGCTAGGCCTGGAGCCCTGCCCCCTTATAAAAGATGTACTGCACACGGTCAGCCTACAACGGCGATCGATCCAATGCTGATCCGGATTGACCCAATACAATTCGTTTTTAGGTGTCATGGGAGATCGATTATCAATACCCAATTCTGATATCGATACTGCGATTTCAATATAGCAATCAATCGATTGTGATTAATCAACGCCAACGATCAATTGATACCGATTTATTTAGGCATGGTATTGATCGATTCTGATTTTTCGACTTCATATATCAATCAATAGTCAATATTCTGATATTCAAAAAAAAATTATTGATTGATACTAATATTCTGATAAATCGATTTATCAGAATATTAGCGCAACCGATACCGTACCTTGATTTCTCTTGTTAAATATGGTTCCGGATAGTCGTTTTTCAAACGGTATTCTTTTTCCGACATTTGTGTGCTCATCTTCGCTTATCTAATACTATCTACGACTATTTTCTTTAAGTTAAAAAAAACGTAAGAAAATGTGTTTTCTTATAATGTATGAGACTTTTAGAGTTATTTTGTGGCACGTGCTCGGTATCAAATGCGTTATGTACAAAATATTCCGATTGTGAAGTTGTGTCTCTTGACATTCTTAAAAAATTTAACGCTACGATTACAACTAACATCCTAGATTGGGATTACACAATCTACAAACCAAAACATTTTGATATAATATGGGCAAGCCCACCGTGCACAAGTTATTCAAAAGCACATAGAAAAGGTGTCCGAAATCTAAATTTGGCTTATGCGATGGTAAAACGAACATTGACCATTATAGAATATCTCCAACCCAACTATTGGTATATTGAAAACCCATCGGACGGTGGCTTGTTGCAACATAGAGATTTTATGCAATCATTAACACAATACAAGCATACGTGTTCATATTGCAAATACGGGTTTGGTTATCGTAAAACCACAAATATTTGGACAAATAAACAAAACCTTGAGTTGAAAATGTGTTCCAAAAAAACATCTTATTGTGATACTAAAATGAATTATGGGAAGCACATTGAAACCGCACAACGGACGCGTAGCTCAAATGCAAATATTGGTTACGGCGTTAAATGTGTAGAAAGTGCGTATCGCATTCCCTATAATCTTATACTCGATTTAATGCCATAAAAGGTATTGGGTTGCGGGTAATGGGCGTTTCTAAAAAAAAAAATTAAAATGCTATAAGTTTTTTTACAAAAATACTTTTCTTCCTTTGATATACTTTTCTAAACAACCCATTACCCTACTACCCCGTACCTTTTTACATTATATATATATATATAACTTTAAGACATAACTATACTAGAGTATACTTGAAGCATTAACAACATAACAAGTATTCACTATATACACCGAATACTAACAATCTCGCTTTTGATATGGCTTCTACTTCGAATTTGTTGTACGACGCTCCCCACGACATTCAAGTAATCATTTGGAAATCCTATTTTTCAAATATTGTCTTGAAAGAATTAAAAGCACGTGCTTATCAAGAATACACATTTATCAATAAAAATGGTATGATGTTTTATACACCAAAAATCGTCCTCATTTATATGATTTTTATTGTTGTAATGACATTGTAATGTCTTTGAATATTAAGAAGAAAAATATAAAAATTAATATCAATAAAGGCAATGATATTCGATATATATTTATGGTGGAATATGAGAAGAATAAGGACGCCCTACAAAGAAATTGCGAAGACAACAATTTGAGCATTAAAGGAACGATGAAAATATTAAGCAATAGATTGAAGTCTTTATAATTTGTTATTGATAATTAAAACCTAGCAAAGACTTCTTTGTTAACATATATAATTTGTCACGTTCACTTAACTCCACGGATGGCGATTCGTTGATTTCGCTTTTAGATACTTTTTTACTTCTTTTTTTTTGTTCTTTACAACAATTTCTTCCTCCTCACTCGATTCGCCACTTGACTCTTGTACATAAACAACTTTTTTCTTGGGCTTGATTTTTTTGATAGATTTTTTATGAATTGTCACCTCGTCCGTTTGGTGGTCTTTTAATTGTTCCTCATCTATTGAATCGTTAGTATCACATTCGGGTTCGGAATCATCCTTGGTCACCGCCTTTGATATCACTTTTTGAGCTTTTCGTGCATTTCCCTCTTTTCTATTTCATTTGCTAATTTAATGTCGGCTTTTTGTTTAGATTTTTCACGTCGAATCGCTAACGCCTTCTCTCGAGCCTTGGCAAGAATTTGTTTGTGTTCATCGGACAACGGTTCACCTTTCTTTGGCATTTAATATAAACAAAAAGAAAATAAGCCAAACTAAATTTACTTGCTTTCACTTTTGTTTTGTGGCATATATATACCACCTATACTAGATTGATTGGGATACTTTAAATGTTTAATTTGTGGATGATAACGAGGTCTATAGAACACAACCGTTTCCGCGTTAATTGGCGTTTTATTTGTCACAAGATAACTCTTATAACCTACTCCGTCCGGATATGAACCTCGCGAACTTCTTTCAAAATATCGACTTACGGAGCGGCACGGTTCTATCATCGAGGATGCGGGGCGGTGAGTGTTCATTAACATAGGATTCATAGGTCCATTGTTACCTCGGAATTTTGAAAATTCATTTAACTTATTACCACCTACAATCGGTTCATTGACGACATATTGTGGAGCTTGGAGACCGGAGCGAATTTTCATTTGGTTTTGGAATCCTTTTATGCGTAAAGACATTTCTTTTATATAATAATTGTTAATATAATAATTCGATTAATATGGCGTCATTTCACACCAAGACTTTTACAAAATATGACGACTATGCTACTCCTAAGTCCGCTTTTGAAAATATCAAACAATTTATTCCGAAAGAAAAAATCTTATATGAACCGTTTTATTGTGATGGAATTGCGGGCGAATACCTACAAGAGATTGGTTGCCAAAAGGTTATACACAAACCAACTCTAGATTTTTTCATAGATAGTGAAACATTAGATTATGATTTCATATTGTCAAACATCCCATATTCCCAAAAAAAAAGAAGTATTGACGCATTTAAAGAAAATTGGCAAACCGTTTATGTTGTTGTTAGTTGTTGTTGTTGCGCAGTGGAAGCGTGGTGGGCCCATAACCTAATAGATAGTTTGAAACACATACAGGGTAGAATATTCTGTATATCAGTGTTTTAATACTATCGCTGTACGCAAAAATATGAGGCTCAAACGGTGATAATATGTCTGTAAAAGATATAACATATGAGAGTCTGAGAGTCTAAGTAGCTTATGCTACGTGCGCTGTGTAAGGCTGTACGAGTACGGCTACGGTGATGCTCGAGTACTCTAACACGTGGCTCGCAGTCACTATCGCTGTGACTCGCGGTCTCTGTCGCTATGACTCGCGGTCTCGAGCCGAATAATAATGCAGTCATCTGTCACATGCATCGAGGAATGTCATACAGGGGGCAGTACGGTATATCTAGTCCCCCGTGAGTTGTGTCCGATATCAATGCTCAACACAAACTATTTGCGCGAATTATTTGCAAATGACATCCAATTAATAATACCTAGGAAACGAATTCAATTTCACAAAATTGTAAATAAAGAAAGAACTTTCCCGGGAAAATGTAACTTTGAAACGGCGTGGTTTTGTTATAAAATGAAATTACCTCGAGACTTAAATTTCCTCTCTTGAAATTTTATTTTCTATTTCTCCAATATTCTATTCCATAAGAAACATATATCTCGCGGTCTTGTTTTACATTTCGATTTAATACTATGTTCCCTACATTGTTGATTCTTGCATTATTCGTACATCCCATTTTTCTAGCATCTAGAGGCGTACAACTATTGTATTTGCCCGCGACCGAATTGGTTTTTGCGGCATCAAAATATGCATTTGGATTGTTGCTCCAAATATGAGTTCTATCCTTCACGTTAGGGAATTTGGCGTTCATTTGTTGTAACGTCATTTTATCGGTTCCGATAGTGTATCTTCCAACCATCGTGCCTTTCTTTAAATTGCTCTTGGCATACACGCCTCTACCCGAGTTAGGTATTTGACTATCGCCGACCACGACTTGTTTGTGTGCATAACATAATGGGCTATATTTGCAAGTCATATTCTTACATCGGTGTCCGGATTTAGTCATAGCCGTACATCTTTCACAAGAAGTTTTCATATGTATTTACTATTAACTTTCCATTTTTAAATTGGCATTCGGTACTATTAGCTCATTAAAGCATTTCCGATACTTCTTATTTGAATCTTTGGGGTTCAAGTCTATAAGCAAAAAACAATATTTTTCTTTAGTAGCATAATCATATACTTCCATAAATTCTTCAAGAGGTATCTCTCCCGAGACCGATTTAAAAACGTTTTCCATCTCTTTCTCATCATATATTTTGAACAAACATAATGCCGTTGCATTGTTTCTTACGGCACGAGGTAAACCAAATTGGGCGCTTGAAAAGTTTTGGACGCAAATCAACAAACTCAAGCCTAGAGCACCTCCCATATTTTTTGAGAACATTCCGCAATGTCTATGCCGTACACACATATTTATAAATTTTCGGTTACCAAACAACCGAGTGCTTTGCGCATCATCAACGAATGCTATGATTCTCGGTTGATGATGATACTTATATGTCGGTGGTTGATAATTGTTTGAAGCAAATTTTAACAAGTATTCTGGTGGGATATCGAGTATACTTACCGAATCGCTATGTATCATTTTCATAACTTGCTTGTAAATTTCCAATTCTTTTAAATAGTTTTCATAACCTTCCGCTTCAGTGTCCATAATTTCTAATACATTATCAATGGTTTTTGGGTCGTCCGGGTCGAACACATCTTCGTCCTCTATATCTAGGTCTTCCATTAGTGATTTATTGGATGAGAATGTTGAGCTTATGCACAATATACGGTCGCAATTGTCATCTTGTTTAAGCATTCGTAAATAGTTACACGCCGAGGTCGATTTGGCTGAACCACGACGACCTACCAATAAAATGTTGAATGGTTGTTTCAATAGGTTTTCGCCCGTTTCGTATTGAAATGCACTAGCTTTGGGCGGTTGAATTTTAAGTTTTGTATCATTCAATTTGATTGTTTTCATTAATATAATACTATTTAAAAAATGAATTGCATTGCCGACATTCCCGAAAAGTGCTTCACCTACCGGCAAAAGGAACTTATGTGCGACTATTTTAAACATTATAAGGAACTACATCCACATCTCCCCCATTCGATTCTAGTATACACAATTAAAGCATATATGGTAAATCCCGACAAATTCCAAAATTGGTACGATAATAAATCCTTGGTAAAACCGAAACCACGTGAGACTCAAGATGATTATTACAAGTATGCCAAAATGAGTGAACAAGAGCTAAGCGAATATGTTAAAAATAATGTAACCATATAATAACGATGAATGTCTCGAAATTCTCAAAAATGTTATACTTTAATAGCGAACAAAATAGTTTACTCGATTCACGACTGGGTCAATATAATATTCCGAGTCAATTGCTTTCATATAAGACGACGGACCAATTGCAACTCACCGTTAATGATTTTTACATTGAAAAGACATTTTATGATATAAATCAAACGAACAATACATTTTTTTGGGAGACAAAACAGCTAATGCCAACAAGTTGTTTAAAATTGAAATCAACCCCCAAAATTTTCCTTTTCCTAAAACATTTGACGACGCACAAATTTTGGCGGCTATAGGTGATGCTAAACCCACGTCCTATCAATACGAAACACGATTGGCTTGCGGCACTGTCTTGAATACAGACACCGATGGGGGTGCAGTTTTGATTACTTTGAGTATACGAGTTATTGAATGGTTGAACTCCATTCACGGTGTTTATTCCATCATCATCGAACATAACAATAGTCGAAGCTGTAATCGTATCGGCGGTGTTATTAACAAATGTAAATACATCGCCCGTAAATCTCAACGGATTTGCTGGAAGAGTCGTATGCGCATATGCTTTCGTGATGAGCGTCAAAGGAACACCCGTTAGTGTGAGTGAGTTGGTTGAACTTGGATAAGCGTAATTTAATGAATTGGATAGAATGATACCCGTTGCATCTAGGTCTCCACTAAGCTTTATGTTTGAACCGGTATTTCCTACAGCTAGTACCTGAGAAAGACTGCCGATGCTTCCATTATTAACAGCACCGGTTCGCACTTCGTTTGAGCTAGAATCATAATACAATTGCAAACTTTCTGAACCCACATCTGGACTAGCCCTAATAGGTCGAATATAACAACTACTTGCCACACCGGCATTCAATTCAATTCCGCTTGCGTTCAAAACAATTGTGTTATCTGTGTTTACCGCACTTTGAGTAGAGTTTTGTGCTGCCAAAGCACCTATGTTTATGGAATTTTCACCGGCTGTATATTCACCTGCATATTTTCCGATGTTCACTGCTGCATCCTTGCAGTTAACCTGACCGCAACCGTCGCCGATAGACACGACATAGTCACCACAATTACTATTGCACGAACCGGAACCAATTGCAATGGTATCATTACTTGTTGTATTGTTGATAGATAATGCATTGCGACCGATTGCTATAGAACGGTCTCCAATGTGGTCGGCGTTTGTGTATCCTTGAGTTTGCTCTCCGATGGACACTTTTCCGAAACCGGCAGAACCACTTTCAATTCTAAGATTATTTCCACTGAGTTTCTCTTGATTGACAATCATTGTACCGGTACCCGTGTATGAAACATCAACTACGTCGCTTGTAGCACCTCGGGTAGTCACATCTTGAAGTGTAGATGTATCAGGTTGGACGGGGAGATTTATTAAACCTGAGCCATCACCGACAAATGCAGATGCCGTAATACTATTTGTAGTCGTACTACCCAGGTCAGTAACTGATTGGAGATTCTGATTAGCACCAGATGGCAAATTGCTTAAAAGACTACCGTCTCCACGGTATTTACCGGAGGTTAATGTAATATCACCTGTATTGAGCACAAGTGGACCGTCGTTTATCAATACCCCACTGCCGAAAGGCTCGATATTAACAACCGTTTGGAGGCAAGAGATTTCGTTCAAACCTGTTTCGCCGATTTTAACTCTTGTTTGTTCGACCGGGTCTAACGACTTAATCTCGAAAGAGCTGTCAAGGTCATCAAGTCCTGCTGAAAATCGTGATTTGGAGACTGGGTTGTTTAATACAAAATCATTGAATTTTATCGAAGTGTGAACTTTCAGTGAGCCATCAGTCAATAAAGACATTTGTTCACGCTCGAGTGTTGGGTCTTGTGTGTCAATCCACTTAATATCGTTCTGGTATCGAATATCGCTACCGATGTGCATCGTTTGAAGTGGATTATCAATCGAGCCTATAGTTTGACATTCAACCGTATTTACCACTAATGGGTCACTTACACTTACAATAGGTTTCCCATCTTTCATTAAGGTGTCCACGCTCAAATTCTTCATGAATGCATTTTCGCCTAAAGAGAAAGTCGACATTGTTATATATTATAAACTTAAGATTTTTTATATCGGGCTAAGTCTTTTTGTATTTCACAGTCCAATTACCACCACCGGGTGTGTCTTCTTCTATATAAGACTGTCCAATTGTCGCGGCAGCTTCAAGCGGCATACTAGCTGGATTTACAAACAAACCTTGCCCTATATTCAGATTTTTTGCAATGGTGCAACTACCCTTGGTGCGTAAAGGATTGAGACTCGATGCTACGTATTTTCTATTCTCATCGGTGTCATCAGAATCATTCTCCGCTACAATTTTTTGACAAAACCAACGACCATCGACAGCTAATATAACATCATTATTGGCGTTTATACCGGCATCAGGATTTGCGATATTCGTATATTTTATAATATCTGATACTGGATTTGTTAATCCACCAGTACCAATAAGAATTGTAGCCGGAGACGGAAAATCTTGTGCTCGTAAAACAAGATTTCCTGAGAATGTGCAATCTTTATCTACACTTAAAACCCTTTAATAAGCACGCCATTTTCACCATTATTTGTTTCAATTGTTTCTTCATCGCCCTGAATCCACAAACTAGTTCCTCCGCCACCCGTAGGTGGTGGACCACCATTAAACGTCGTACATTGTAAGTTTTTGCAAATGAGGTCATCGCTAACAATCGATGTACTTCCAAGCGAAAAGGCTGACATCTATAATTATTATAATATATAGAGAATATAATATATGCATTCATCAAACCATATTAGGAATTTGCTCCATTTCTCGTGTTCGAGGTATATTTGCTTGTTGCCGTTGCGAATTATTTGCAGGTATTGGCGTTTTTGACGAATCCACAAATTTGACGCCGTGTACATAAATTACGTTATCGTCAAATTCATCTTTACGAATTCCTTGCTTTTGGTAATCATAATTTGAATGCCAATGTCTATCTTCAAATGCTCGTTGCCTCTTTTTGTCTTTGTTGCGTGGAATGTAAAACAACCAATTTGCAAAACCTTGAAGCTCATCGGGCGCATTCTTCGATGTATACCTAAAATCTGGGTCTATATTTGCTAAGATATCGGGATTCAAATCTTCCGAGACACGATTTGCATAATCTTGCGGACTTTCATCTTCTTTGGCTGAATAGTAGGCATATCGTACAATTTTGCGAATGATAGCTGCGCATGTGTGCGGTCTGTATGTAAATCTTTTGACATTGATGAAACAACAACGTAGTACATCAAGATATCAAGAAGCACAACAACGATTTGACGATGTCAAAAGTAAATACGGTGGGTATAAGTTATCTGTGACTGGTCACTCTAATGGAGATGGTCAAAGCAATTATATAGCCGAAGTTAACAACGTAGAAGGGCATCATTTCAACCCAGCAATCAATCCTATGCAAGAACCGATGAACACTCCTACGGAAAAGCAGGTGTTGTACTCAACAGAAGGCGATTTAGTGTCATTACCAGCCCGGTTGAAACCACATGCTAAAAGCAATTACGATATCGTGCACGTCAATCCAAAGGTAGGTACGGAAAACGATTTGACAAAATTACATACAGTAGACACTCAGTATTAAGGAATTCACCGTTAAGGAATCAGCCAGCGTTTTGGGGGGGGTGGGGTCACGATTTTAGTGATTTGGCTGGCTGGACCCAAAAAAATAAGGAAGAGGTCCAAAATAAGGAAGGCGCTCGCTGGCTGGCATGCTTTCGGCAATCTTAACATAAGGAATTGACGCTGGCATAACTTGACGCGGTGCACATGGCTTTAGGCTAATTATTGCACATGGCATTACTGTAGGCAATTATTGGTGTTATGGTGTCTACACCATAATATCTGTATGTCTGTCTTCATGTCTGTGTGCAGCTCTCTAAGCTGTTGCCTACTCGCTGGGTCCATTTTATCACTTCGAAAAATCAGCACACAGTTTTCTCGAAAATTTCAGTTTGTAAGGCTGACGTGAGGAAAATAACGAATGGTGCTGGCTGGCTCATGAATCGCGTTCCTTCTAATGAACAATTCATTAGCACGCTGGCGCTGGCGGGGGGGGGGGTCACGATTTTAGTGATTTGGCTGGCTGGAGCCAGATCTCTGTTTCATTAAATATGAGTGTTTACTGTAGCGTGGAACAGATGTACTCAGATGCACCGGAGTCTACGCGGGTTAGTACAGCGAGGTCTCGTTACGGCTTTGCCAACGCCATGACAGGTTCGGCTGTGGGAGGGTACCTTGGATATTACACACCGACTGACACCAACGACGAACGTATCTTTAGGACCACTCAAGGTTTATTAGAACCAATCTTACTATCAGAAACTCCCAATGTGAATTTCACAGATTTCATGAATATAATGGGTGTTACGGAAAGCTTAGGTGAGAAGAATTACATACGTGGAAAATTGGGATTGAATCCTTGTCGCAAACGCGTGCATATGATGGTACAATCTCGGAATCGAACGAACTCAACACTCGCGACTGATCATAAGCATCATTAATATCCACTGGTGCCGGTAACTGATCGAGCAATTCTCAACACAGCATAAGATCGTAGAGCTACAAATTTTTTAAAATTCTGATACCCTGTTATCGAACGCTGAACTCTTATATGCAAGCCCAGATTCCAACATGAAAAAGTATGAAAACAGCAGTAAAATATATCCGTCAAAATTGATATTATATCACAAAATACGAATTATTGTGTGTACAAAAGCTGTGAGCAGAACTGTCTTAGCACTCTAGCACTGGCACGCGAACAGCCACCTAGTACTTGCGAAGGCAAAACAATAATGAGTCCACTAGCCTGACCTTCGGTCAGAGTCTACTTATATCTCAATGTCCTGTCACATTTCCCAAAACTGTAACGGGTTCTAGCCCTTAAATCTTCATCTGGCCAATGGAAAGTCATTATCCCATGCCAGCTCTAACAATGTTACCGTTTACCGCATTCTGACTGACACGTCAGCGGCAAAGGAGTCACTGCCATCTTCGTCTTATCATTCTCTGGTCACCTGATGGTGACTATATCTTCTCTGACAAGTCTGCATCTCACAGATGGTCATCTTCACAAAGCCTGTCATGCTGTCGCCACTGTCATGCGTGTCACCAGCTGAACAAACCCGGCGCGGTACCATGAGAAGCCGGCGTTTGTTACAGCTGTCGCAAACGCGTGCATATGATGGTACAATCTCGGAATCGAACGAACTCAACACTCGCGACTGATCATAAGCATCATTAATATCCACTGGTGCCGGTAACTGATCGAGCAATTCTCAACACAGCATAAGATCGTAGAGCTACAAATTTTTTAAAATTCTGATACCCTGTTATCGAACGCTGAACTCTTACATGCAAGCCCAGATTCCAACATCCCCCATCTGTAGCTGCTGCGTGCAGTAGCACAGACTCAAATGTGGGCTTGCTCAGCATACTGGGTCGTATCACCATCTGCCATGAACTTGCCCAAACTGAAAGTGAACATACCAATGCCTTCACCTTCTCCGCCTTGTAACATTCTGGCTCTGACCAGTGGGTTCTTGAACACCAAGACCCACATACACCTGCGGCCAATAGGTCCATGTTCCAGATGCCCAATCACATGCAAGCGTCCTGTCTGACTCAATCGTCTGAAGTACGCAGCCCTGCTCTCGGTCATGTCTGTTAAATAGTAAGATGGAACATGGACACATGCCACCACACGACTGGCCATTACTGCCAACGGGAACGCGATATCCAGCGCTGCAAACCAAGGCGAAGTCACCACTGCGTCACAGACACCATACTTCTCCTTCCATATGCGATAATTACCCGGCTGAAGTGCATCATGCGCCTCAGGCCAACCCAACTGAGAGTTCCAGTCATTGTTCATGAATCTCAACTGCGGCCATTGCTCTACCATCACCTCACTGATGACACCAGTGCCTGCCCACGGGTCCCACACGCCATTGACGGACTTCCAGTCCACCTCTGTCGCCAAACGCCTCACCTCAGAGGGCACTGTGATAACCAGTTCGAGCCCCCACTGCGGCGCGCTAGCTTCTCTCACCTGAGCCTTAGTCATGTGCCTCAGCTCTCCTCGTCTTTCAACTTCTTCTTCAGCCAGCGCAGGCATAAGAGGTGCATCCCTCAGATGTCTTGCCATAGCCTTCTGTTCCCGATATTTCTTGCTCAGCACCGTGCGATGCCCCTCATTCCAATGCCCTGGCATGAAGATCTGCACAGCCTCAGAGAGCTTGTCCTGTCTTCCCCAGTCAACCTGATCAGGCATGCCCAAGAACATGTCCTCCTCCTTCAACAGCATCTCTCTCGATGAAATGGCATGCCAAGGCTGGAACTTGTCTCCCTTCACCACCCGACGAGGACCCACGTCTGCTGGCAACAGGCGCATCTCCGTCGACAGCTTCTCATTCAATTGCTGCTCCTTCATGCCCAATTTGTCCTCTAGGGCACCGGAACTGTTGTCTTTCTGGGTCTGCACCTCGGCATTGGCGGCTTGCCTCCCCGTGCCTGAGCACATGGGGCATAGCCACTCGCCTTCTGGTACTCCATCCAGTGCTGGGGTCAGACACCACAAGTGATACCCCCTGTTGCATGCGTCACACAACAGCATCTCTGCCTCCCCATCGGTCTTCCTGCAAACTTCACATGCTAGGTGCTTACTGGGAACGGCTGCACTGCAGTCATACTGATCCTTCACCTGTAGGTGACATGGCGCGATGCTCTGCACGGTGCTCTTCTCTCTTAACTTGGTGGCGTCCTCAAGCACCACCACACCATCTCGCTGTATCTTGACCAGCTTCAGGATGGCTGATTTGGTCGCGACTTCCATGCCGCTGCGGGGCTTCTGCCTGATGTAGACGAAATCGCCCACCTTGAACTGGTGTGGACTAGGCTCGTGGCCCCCACCCCTTCTCCCTTCGTAATGTAATGTATCACGATGCTGTGCGACCTCCAGGCTGCAACCAGCGTGTACCATCAATCGCCTCACCACCTGTGCTCTCTGATGGAGGTCCTTGACTCTAGCATCCTTCTCATCTTCGACCTCAACAGCAAAATCTATGCTGGGTGCCCGTTTCAAATCAGGCGGCACTACTGCCTCTTGGGCGAACAACATGGTGAACGGCGCGACCCCCGTGGACTCCTGGCGTGCTGCATTATAGCTCAGCACCAGTGGCCAGAGCTGCTCATCCCACTCATAATCGAGACCCTTCTCCAAGGCAAGCTTCTTGAAGCAGAACTTCATGGTGCGTACCACTCGCTCGGTCAGCCCATTGCCTTCCGGTGAGTCTGGCGAGGTGACTCGCCGGTCAATCAGGCAATCTCTGCACAACTGCTTGAACTCGCCTTCAAACTCCTTACCTCCATCCACCAAGCATTCTGCTGGCGCACCAAACACAGCCAGGACATGACTGCGAAATGCCGCTGCGATGGTGCTCGCCTCCTTGTCGGGAATGGGCACGCAGACTATGAACCTGGTGTAGTGCTCGGTCATGATGAGCACTCGGTTGTTGCCAGACTTGGTCTCTCTCCTCGAAGGCCATGCCAAATCCAGCGACCAGCGATACATGAACGACACGATCTCAAGGGGGGACAAACATGCCTCCTCTCTCGCATAATGAGTCTTCACACGCTGACAGGTCTCACACTGAGTGACCACAGCCTCCACGTCTTTCTTCAAATCGGCCCACCAATGGCGCTGCCACAAAAGATGCTGCGTCCGTCTTATGCCCCAATGCCCAGTTCTGGAGTGGTATTCCTTGACCAACGCAAGACGGTCAGCAGGCTTAGGTATTCTCACCTCCTTGCCCGACATAGTGACCATGTAGATCTCGTCCGTGGCCTCGTCCCAACGATGTCGTGCCGCTCGCCTCCTTACTCGACGAACTTCTTCTTCGGGCAACCTCACTCTACCATTGGACTTCAACCATCTGAGGCACCATGCATCATCGTGTACATCTCGATGCTTGTCACGATCTACCTGCTGCTCAGCCACGCTGGCCATCAGGTCCTCGAATCTGGTGGTACATGTCAACCTGGGGAGCCTCATCTCTGACTCTCTGGTAGGCGGACTCCAGGCAGGCACATCCACGTGCGCTGCTGGGATCGCGCCCTCCTTCACGAAGTGGTTCTCATGCCTCTGACGATACTGCGCCATGGTGTAGAGCTGCCACTCGTTCTTCTTCTTCTTCTTGGTTCCAGCCTTCTGTCGCTGGGCTCCAATTCCTTCTGCGCCTTTCTGCCCTTGCGAGCACATTATCCGCAGCTTCTCCTCCCAGTCGCGATGGGTCATAGTCTTTGCCACCTGCTGGGTGTATGCGTTCGAATTCTCAACCCATTCCGCCAGCAAAGCTTGCCTCTGCTGAAGGTCCGACCTCTCGTGGTCTGCCCAGTTGCTGTCTACAGCGATGGGCTGTCCTGGGGAATTCTCCGCCTCTGGGGATTCCTTGCTGTGAGGAAGCCCCTTCCTGCTTGCTTCTGCGACTGCCATCAGCAGTTCCATTGCTCTGCGATCCATGGCCAGGCCCAGAATGCTCGCCAATTCTACGTCGCTTAGGCCATCGGCCATGCGTAGCTCACTTGCGCTGTAGCCCATGGCTCGCGTCTTTTCTTCGAGGTTAACTTCTCGAGATTCTTCCTCGGCGTCTTCGCCTTCCTGGTTGCGCACCACGGTGCCCATCCTCGCTCTTCTGAACGCTCTTGACCCTTGCGTCGCCATGATGGTGGGTAATGCCCTCAATGGTTCACCCACCACGTTCACCACGTAGTGAGGCGCGCGGTCTGTCCTTATCACTGGCCTGGGATGCCAGCCCTCGCATATGATTGACGATACAATTCGTCCTTCTGGTCTCACCACCTTGCTCATGACGGAGCGAAACTGGTGGCTCTGGAACAAGTTGCTCCAATACGCTCGCAATCGATGTGCGTAAGCGCCTGCTTGTGCTGCATCAAAGGACACTGGTCTACCAATGACGCTGGCAATGTACGGGAACACCTCGTCCCTGATCTTGGTTCCAGGGCTGTGTGACAACGGAGAAACATTTTCCAGGATATAGCCTGGAGGCCTCTGCCGCTGCAGCTGCTGGAGTGTGGACAGAAGCCTGACCACTTCATAAAATAATTTGCTGTGCCTGCCATCCAGGCCTGTGAGTGTTCCAGCAGGGGAGAGATCCTGACATGGGAACCCACATACCATGACCCACTGGCGTCCTCGAAGAGCTCCTGCTCGTATGAAGTCGGCGCTGGTGGTCTCGCGCAGATCTTGGGGTAAAGCCCCAAGCTCTATTGCATGGGGCGAGATGAGGTCAGGGTATCGTCTCAGCAATGCCGCACACCTGGCTCTGGCAACCGTCTGACTGCTCAGGGATATATCCTGATACAGGTAGCGATCCACCTTCATCCCACTGCGGAGCAACATTTCTAGCCCAGCACATAGGCCTCCACATGGTTCGTAGCACACCACGCCTTCCTGCCGAGCTTGCGAGAAGAATCGGCTGCTCAGCACCCTGGTGTCGACCTTCTCGGGCTTGATAAAGCCTATCGGACACCAGGTGGGAAGGATGTCATGGCCCGATCGCGTCATGGTGACCTGAAATCGCGACCTGACCTCATGAAGGCGTGACACAAGCGTTGCCACGCTCGTGTCGCCGGCGATTTCTGGCGAAATCTAAACGACCGCTCCCTAGATTCCATTCTTCCCGCGAAATGTTCACTTCACAGCACTTAAATGCTTCCAAAAAACAGCCGCCCTGCATTCATTTTGTTTGTATTACATGGCGATACCACTGCGTCCCCCCAATCCTGAAGCTGAAGCTGCTCGTCCTCACAATCCTTTTACTATACGACAAACCAGAAATTATGCGGTTCCGCGCATTCGCCACTGGCGCTTAGAGTTCTACTCATTAGATGTAGACGACGGTTCTATTCATCTTCCACTCGCGTTCAGACTGCAGCTTCGGCGCTGGCTGCCACCAAATAGAGATTGCGGATTCTTTTGGGTCTTCTACAACCAACACGGTGTACCTAAGTGGACCATTCGAGCTTGGTACGACGTCCGCGTGGGGCGTTTCGTTACCCAATAGGTCAGCGACCAGTGTCTAGCCTCTACCGGTCCGTTGTCTTCTGCTTTCCTACTCCTAAGGCATGTCTTTCTTTTCACGCCTAACCCTTAGCGGGCGTTCACGCGCGATGTTCGGCTTTGCGTCGCATCTGGTTGCAGCGCATGCCAACACCGCGGAGGTTAGCACAGAACCAGCGGGTTCTAAACCTACATGCCCCAACCTACAGCCCGACGCACCCAACCTCCTTGCCGATACCATGTTCACTATTGGCACCGCTGGCTCTCTAGAATACCGGATCCCTTGGGGGTCGCTTTCTCGCCACGATCTTCACTGGTCCTGGGAAAGCATACCGCGATCAGCTAAACCAAAACTGCTCCCAACAACGTACCTTCCAGTGTCTCGCGTACAGGATTTTGTCCGGGGCGAAGGAAACTACGGATCACCTTCCAGTGATCCTAATCCGAACCAGTTTCACATTGTGCGCGTTAGAAACGACGCCAGCGCCAAGACAAAACCATATACGAAACCTCCCAAAACGGACCGCAGTTTAGCTAAACCTCGTCCCGCGCATGATGGTTGGCCCTACAAACATCATTACGCATGTCGTTGCGGGTTCCAGTCCGAATGGTGGAAACGCAAAGCTGCGAAAGCTGCATGTGCTCCCCCTCCAGAAGGCGTTGTTCCACGTCCCGCCACAAAGCTCAAGCAAAACAGATCTGCGCGGTTTTGTGGCTGCTCTGCCTCCTTTCGGATCGGCGTGCCAGTTGCCTCCTCTTTGGGTGCCGAGTATCCGGTTGTTCCAATAACCTACGTCAACATGGAACACGCGACCCACTGTATCAGCACCTGCCCTCCCAAATGTTCTGTTCACGATCTCAGGACCACAGACGGCACCCGTATTGGGTTCTTTCGGCCAGAGATTAGTCCTATTCTTAGTGATTTTCTTCGTTTCCAGTACAGGAACAACCAGAACGTCAAACCGAAGGACGTGCAGACAGCGTGGCGCACTGTTCGCATTGCTGAAGGAGCCATGGTCTTTGATCCAGAAACAGGCGAGCCGTCGGCCGAGGTGTGAGTATTCCCCAAGCCC
>LGRX02010581.1:0-12584 GCA_001247695.2 Cymbomonas tetramitiformis
GATTTCAACCCTGGTAATCAAAATGAAAACTCCCAAGCAACGGGGGAGGCACCGCGATTTGAAAGTTTTCAAAGATTTCAAAGATTTCAACCCTGGGAGAGAGAATGAAAACTCCCAAGCAGAGGGAGAGGCACCGGGATTTGAAAGCGCGGTGACGTGGAATAATTTGTGTGACGTGGCGGAACGACGTGGTTTGACGTGGAATTATGCGTATTATGACTGTACATTTTATTATAACATCCCAAAAAGTCCAAATGAAATTGTGTCTTTGCAAATTTGCGACTGACAATTGTGGACAAGCCTTCGCTTGAGATGGGGTGAGGACCCGCGTTAGAGAGGTTTTCGGTATGGGCGGTAAGGCTCGGTTACGGACGTGCGGTTGATTGGACGTGACTGGGACGCGCGTTACGGCAGATTTATTTTCCGTGCAGTATCGTTGGGCTGGATTTTGTTGGTTCTGGTCGCTAGTACACCGTCCGACATTGATCACTTCCTTTGAACAAGGCTACAATTTAAGCAATTGCAATATCTTTATGGCAGGAAAGATTGACCAGTATTTTAACAGGTTGAGCAACAGCTCCTCCAAATAATTACTTCAAGCTAGAACAGCCTCCAGTGGGCAAGAATTCAAGTCTTATACTTTCAAGGCGCGCAGTTCATATCTCTAATCGATCTGTCCCATGTCGGCTGGCATATCATCATCTGCCACCTATACAAATCCTAATCAGAGAATCTGCATTTGGACAATCCTAATCAAGACAGTTGATTTCATTGTCCCTTGCTGGTCCTTGCCTTCTTCCTACGAGGAGCCACGTCATGCACTTCTTCGTCATCACTGTCACTGCCTAGGGTACATTTCAAATGAGCTATGTACTCAGCTGTCCAACAGGCAGGATATTTCCTGGGTTGCCTCTTCGTCACTTCGGACACCCCAGCATTATTTTCACTCATTGAAGTCAATCCAGTATCTGACCCAGATGGTTCCTTCGGTTGTACTTGAACAGTCTCCACCACAGAGGCTGGAGCATCCTCAGATATGGCCTCAGACTTCTGCTCGGTGATAGGCTCACACTTTTCTGACACACACTTCAAAAGCGCAACGCTATTTCGATTTATATTCTAGAGACGATTTACTCTGACAGTCGATCTCATTTATTTCTGCGGTTCAGATCTTTAATTTTAATTCGAGTTACTTCACACTGAATTCAGAGATACATAGTTCTTGATTGTGCTGACGTCAGCATGCGACTGAATCTTCGTCTGAAACGATGACTTGTCTACACGAATTTTAGTGTTCCCTTGAATGTACCAGTTGTCACATAATTCATATCGAACGTCATTAGGTATGACAATGAACGCACTCGAACGTAAACGAACTGCACAGATCTGACACTGAAAGTCACTCGAACTGCACACATGACGGATTAATGACCTTCGATTCATATCATGGCAAAGTAAATGGCCAGATTGTCATCAGACCTTCATACAAATTCAAAAGCGAACCCGCAGATCTGCAGCTATCAGAACTGTCAACTACAAAACTAAAATGGCACACCTACTCAATAGTTTTTATTTTTTTAACTGCAAATACCAAAAGATATACAATGTGTACAAATAAATAGCCAGAGCACAACAATGGAAAATTAACTAGCCATTCCCACTTTCTTTACAATGCAATTCAGTCAACTTGCGCGCGTGGTTGCTCAACCGCTTGCTGAGTGCCTTCACAGTATTACAGGCAGGACAAGCACCGATCTTCGCGCCACAAATCTCTTGCCAGCAGTTCAAACACCATACACCTGTTCACAAACAGCATGTGGCCCTTCAGCACCCTTTCCTTCGCAATCAGCAGTTTCATTGGCACCGATGTCCGATCGGCCGACTCAGGATCAGCAAACTCAGGATCGGCTAACTTTCCCAGCGATCGGACAACATCCGCCAGTTCAGTTTGCGGCACGTACCTTTCCATATCCCCAAGGCCAATACAGTCAACCGATGTTGCCAAACATGTTTCTGCCAGTATCGCAAGTTATTTCTTTACCGCCGATGACTGCATCACAAGTGGCCCCTTTGCAGTCTATCACAAATCAAACTGAGCCACCAAAAGAAAAAGGGAAATACTCCGGCAATGGTGCAAGCACGCTGCGCAGAAAAGCAGCGAACGCCCGCAAGGAATTGGGTGAACCCCAGTTGGAACCCAGAATCAACAAGACAGTGGTGTGCAAAAAAGCTCTACAATATCGTGAAAAAAGAAGAGCACAGTTGGCACGACTTGCACAGGCACACCTCAATCCTGCTCACTCCGTCGATCAGCAGCCAGCAACTGCTCACTCCGTCGATCAGCAGCCAGCAACTGCTCACTCCGTCGATCAGCAGCCAGCAACTGCTCACTCCGTCGATCAGCAGCCAGCAACTGCTCACTCCGTCGATCAGCAGCCAGCAACTGCTCACTACGTCGATCAGCAACCAGCAACTGCTCACTCCGTCGATCAGCAGCCAGCAACTCACTCCATCGATCAGCAACCTGCTTCAACACATGAATTACGACAACCTCAGCAACGGAAGCGGACTCGCGTCACCACCGATGAGCTTCAATACCCCACGGGTAAAAAGGCTCGCAAGACCCGAAGTGATAAAGGCAAGGCTAGGAAGGGATCAGTTGGCAAACGGTCAAAACAATGGAGAACTCAACAAGCGCGGAAGGTATTAAAACCTTGTGTCGAACAAGCAGGACGGCATTTTGCTGCTGGGGAAGCTGGGAAAACGACAGCTCTGACCGCCGCTTTGCGTAGACGTACAGGTCCCGCGAGTGTTGTCAAAAAGTCCGAAGACATCAACACACCCCATATGCAGGGTAGCTTCAAGAGGAAGGCAGAACAAGCATTCAAGCAGGAAATAAATAATCCGGACTTGTGGGACCACGCGTACATCAAAGGCAACTTGACGTTTGCTCAAGGAAAAAAGTTCGGACGGATCATCTTCAAAGGGAAACGCGGGTATCAACCTTGTGACAACAGGATTATTCACTCGAAGAAAACACAAAATGAAGTGATCGACAAACTTCTACCTCTCACAGAGACAAAAGGCGGTGGAGGCCATGAAGTAGACATCCACACTTTCTTCTCCTTGGCTCTCCCTACATACTACCACCGGTTGAAGGGTCGACTTCATCCAAGTGGGGAACTTACGAACGAGCAAGAGGCGGAGATCCTTTCAGCTATCACAGAGTGGAACCTCTCTTTCGATGCTCGCACCAGGTTAGTTCACACCTGCGTGCACACCGCTCATACATTAGCTGTTGTGTATTTTTAATTGCATACTAATTATTCATTATGGCTTCTTGTGGCAGTCGAAGCAAGAAGGCAGCTTACACATCATTCGTGGTCAGCCCCAAGATAGCAGGCCTAGAAGATGAGTGGCAATCTCCACATAGGTGTTGGACTATACTCGAAATGGACGGCAAGGATAAAGCAGACAACCTATCTGGTAACTGTCGATATTTGTTCAAGCGGGTACAAGAACTCGAAGATGGTACTCCAATTTCAGTGATGATCGGAGGGAAGGAGTATAAGATGAAGATGAATTTAAACTACCCAGCAGACATGGCCTCTCACTGGGCCCTCTTTCAAGCAGGAGGTACCGGAAATAGGGCTGACGCTTTACCTTGCCATCGTTGCCTTTGCACATATGGGGAGCTTCACATTGTGTTTGACGTGTACAAAATTCAACGTGGAGACACCATCAGATCGATTGCGGCCGCGCACGGAATATTTCCGGAAGAGCTCCGGATTATCAACCCTGATACACCCACAGCAGAGGCCAAACTGAAAAAACTGCACACCAAGTCTCAGCAAAAGTTCACTCCGACAATAACCCGCCCATTGCCCTCGGATATTGACAAAGTTCTACGAGCGGGTTCTCTGATAAGGGTCCACAAGCAGTGGCCTATGAACAGGGAGTGCCCTGACAAGTTCTTGGTCATCCCGCACATCAAGGCTCCTTTGTGTTTCTTACACGCGGGCATGCGCGTCACTGAGTGGCTCTTACTAAAAATACAAGAGCGGGCAATCCAACACAAAAAGGTTTCACAACTAAACCGAGCATGGAAGGAGAGTGGCGGGCAATATCAAATGAACCAAGACAAGTCGGGTACGAATACATACTACTCTCCATCGTTGGATGGGCGGAAGACGAAAGCGGTGATACACAGTAGTTCAGATTGGGTGCACGTGATCGACGACCGAGGACCAGTTGCAGACTTGTGGCAGCAGTGGGAACTGATCTTTGAGGTCGGACGGAAAATGGAACCAACATCACAGGAGAAGAAAGACTTCGGACCTCGTTGCCGACAATTTTTCAGGTGTTGCAAGATGTTGTACACAGACGAGGGGCTAGCTTGGTATATACATCACCTTGCTGCACATGGCGGTGAGTACATGTTGAGGAGGCCACTTGGCAAGGACATGAACGAGGCCTTGGAGGCACATCACTTGACCAGTTGGCAGATGGCTGGACACGTCTTCCAAGGCCGTAGACCAGGCAATCCTTTTTGTGTCAAGTGCGAGGACGGCAGCTTCATCAAAACGGAAGAGCCTGCGTACGAGCACAACACCCTCACAGTGACGGAGTCAGTGATGCAAACTCAGCTACGCCTCTTCCTCGACAAACACAAAGAGGATTGGGACCCTAGTGTGTGGACATCCCAAGGACTTCATACACTAGATTCAAGCCGGACTTTCTTGAACCAGTACCGAGAGCACGCCCCAGTGTCGGAGCTCACAGTTCAACGGCAAGGATTGAGAAGGCGCGCTCAAGTGGCTAAAAAAGAAGCGGACAACCTAAAGATAATGCGATCAACTGCACAGACAGAGGCAGAGAAGGCAAGGGTTGAAAGACAAGAGAGGTTAGTGCAGCGCAGGAAGGATAGTGTAGCAGCTCAAAAGAAAATTGTAAATGGGCTACAGGCAAAAGCGGTCGTGGCAAGTGCACTAAAACGTGCAAGACAATGCAGCAAAGAATAGATAATCAACATGTGTAACTACGGGATGTGGGACCGGTCTTGTACGTGACTAGCCAGGCACAAGCTAAGAGTATGTAAACATGATGTGTTGTGTTGAGGGTTCGTTACTTACTTGCTTGAGAGACGCGGACCATGAAACTTGTGATCCTGCATGTACAAATCAACACTTCGCGCGGTTCAACATGCTATCATATTGATAAATATGGCAAGCAAAGCACTCGCAATCACATAAGTGTGGCACAGATATATATTCATATATGATAACTGTATTGAATCGGATAAACCTCCGGAGCCACGGGGTACAAGCCCGTGGTCGTAAGGCGCGGGGAAGTCGCCACCGAACCGATCAACGGAACTGAACGGTGGTTTTACTAACTTCCCCTAACTTTCTAATCCTGATTCAATATAGTGTATATATGATCTAAAACGTGCAAGACAATGCAGCAAAGAATAGATAATCAACATGTAACTACGGGATGTGGGACCGGTCTTGTACGTGACTAGCCAGGCACAAGCTAAGAGTATGTAAACATGATGTATTGTGTTGAGGGTTCGTTACTTACTTGCTTGAAAGACGCAGACCATGAAACTTGTGATCCTGCATGTACAAATCAACACTTCGCGCGGTTCAACATGCTATCATATTGATAAATATGTCAAGCAAAGCACTCGCAATCACATAAGTGTGGCACAGATATATATTCATATATGATAACTATATTGAAACGGATAAACCTCCGGAGCCACGGGGTACAAGCCCGTGGTCGTAAGGCGCGGGGAAGTCGCCACCGAACCGATCAACGGAACTGAACGGTGGTTTTACTAACTTCCCCTAACTTTCTAATCCTGATTCAATATAGTGTGTATATGATCAGTCAGGAATGTCTTACCACGGTGGGTGTACGAAGTCAGCCGATGGAATAAAGCCACTTCCAACTTGCATTCATCGGACTGAATAATATACGTCCAAGTCTTCCTCAGGGTCGATGTCCAAGGTTGCACCAGTATAACACTGGCGGGAGTCCCACTGGACGTAGCCGCTGGCATTCTTCTTTATAATTCCAGTCATCACGAAGTGAACTCGGTCGCCGTCAGTTTTGGGTCGATATATAATAGTGCAGGGCCACACAATAGTGAAGGAGAACGTCTCCCGCTTGCCAGCATATATTTCCGTGAAGGAACCCATCACTGCAGCTACAGATGCCGCAGTAGGAAGAATAAATCTAATATCACCGTTCGGCTCCAACACCGCCGTTTGCAGCATCTCATCAGACAGTGCGCAAAGAAGAGTTTCACGTGTGCAGTAGATTTGAACTGAAGGGCAATGGGGTCGTTTCGCATGCTTCTTCCGTATGCAAAATTGCGTCACCGCGGCCTCCAAGGTCTGAAAGAACTTTCGGCCAGCACTCTGCACAGCAAACGAAAAACAGTCAGTTCCAGTTCCAGTTCCACTTCCAGTTATTCGTTGCAAGCCAACATATAGCATTGACAACTTCACAGGAACGAAAATAACAGAATGCAGAAACGTACCACATTCATACGCAACAGAGCAGACCGTAAAGTCTGTAAACAGGAGGAGAACTTGTTGGCAAAATCCAAGGCATGAACACTTTTCCTCTTGTGGTCGAAAAATGAATCGAAGTGCACGTCGTCCACGCCTCCGACATCGAGGAAGGTAGGGAATAAAAAAGAAAAATTGCAGATCTCGTCCAATGCGAAGTCGAACTCAAAACCAGAGGGATACACCGCGCGCTGGCCACCAGTGAAGAAGTCTTTGATGCCCGCCACTCCGTAAACAGATATCAGCTCTTCCGGTCCAAAAGCCCAATAGCAACGCCCGATGAGCTCGCGACCGTTAACGACCTTCACTGCGATTCACAAAACTGAAGTCAGGACAAGTGGGAACGGACAACGGCCAACGAACGTCTAGAATAAAGCCTTGTTAAAAGCTAGGGGCGAAAGACTACAGTCAAGCAGGGATTACCTGGAAGGTAAAGTTTAAACACAACGCCAAACCAGTTATCACGGAAGCGATCAGGTGACCTCATCTCCACCAGGCCGCCCAAAGATATGGTACGGCAAGAAGAATTCGTTGTTCGACGCAATCTACTTGACCCAGCAAGAACAGACCCAGTGAGGTAAGTTGCAGAACAAGGTACCCAAGTTTTCAGCAGAGACCAAGCGCATTTTTTTCTACCTCGTTGTACACAGCCTCCAGGTTCGATTGGGCAAGATTCAACAGCGAGGGGCTGGGTTAAGGCTTGTGCCAGGGTGAGAGCAAGGGACTCGTTCATTGCTGGTGAAAGACAACGTCCATAAAACAACAAAGGCAGATGCTGCAAGATGTCATCGTCACTTGCCAGAAGGCTTCTTAAAGTCAGTCGGGATCGCTGCAAAGCACTTACCAAGACGGCTTGCACGTCTGAGGTAGAGCAGTCAGATAAGAGCTCCATCAGTTGGTCCTTTGCAGTTGCCATTAGTCGCGAATTTCTCACGCGCGTATTTTTATTTTTGAGAGCAGACGGTAGGTACTGAAGAGAATTCGGAACACGCCAACTTTTTGCTCGCAATTATTCTTGTTACCTGTATGCCAGCAAGCGTGGGTGATGGCGTGTGATGGCAGCAGAATCAAATAATTCAAGGTGGACGAATCAGCACAGTTTGGGTGTGACATCAGTATGATAAGAGAGAGTGGTACAGTATCGACGGACTGAAATAATTTGATTGCTCGATCTGTGGCAGCAACGAACAGGTCGATGATGCGATTATGAGCAGGGGGGAGGCTTTGTGAAAAGACGTGGACAATTATAAGCCGAGTGTGATTTGATGTAAGCCAACCACAATCGACTCCATGCACTTCGTTACCTTGTTGCGAGAGAGACCGGCATTGCAAAATTCAGGAAGAGGGCGTTCTTGAAGTGTTATTGAAAGCAGGATAAGGGTTCCTCGACCCGAGGATCGTCTCTTGTGAGAATCGGACGTTTTAGATGTCGCCACTTCATTTGAGCGAATTTTTCTGGATCGTCAGATATTGTTAATCGTAGCGTCTGTCAAGGCGATTTCAGAAATTGAGCGAATTTTTCCATCGATAGCGTTGCGGTTTTGAAGTGTGTGTCAGAATACTGTGTGATCCTCTGGCTGAACGGGTGAGGTCGGGGAGGTGCCCTTTGGCACCCAGATAAGTTCACCCTTATCATCCATGATCAACTGCAGTCCCAGTCTCTTCAACTTTCGAGCTTCAGCCTGTTCTTCAGCATCGTCAGCTACCAAGTCATCGAACTCGCTGACGTCATCCTCGGTGTCATCATATTCAGGCGAGGCAGGCTCCCATTTCAGACTGGCAGTATCCATGTCATGCTTACTGTCTGTGACACCCGCGTCATCATTGTCATCCGAATCTGGTAGCTTCTCCTTACTCCAGGTCACAGCACCTGCACCCGAATCTTCACTGTTCGTAGGCGTCGATTGTACAGACTTACGCCCCTTGTATGGAATTCCGCGATACTCATCCTCGTCAGTCACACTCGTCTGATTCCAGTACGCAACGCTGAGCGGTAATGAAAATGGCGCTACCGGCGCCTTCACTAGAGTGGCGTCTTCCAGAAACCAGCCACCGCCCCTATTACGCTCCCAGCGGCGTAGCGCTCCAGAAGGGTGGACGATAATATGCTGCCAGCTATAATCGAGCCCAGGCTTTCGCTCCCCATAGTACGAAGTCAATGGCTCGGGAGTCCCCTTCCGAGCCCATTGCCATTTCACTGCCCCACTACGCATAAATACAATATGCCAATCGAATGGCTTGACATGGCCAGTGTTCCCTGGCACAACTCCTCCCCTCTTAGCTTGTTAGTACAAAGAGATGATAACTCAGAGTCATTTGTACAGCAGCTAAGATCCAGACACATATCAGCCATGCGTATGGATGCGTGATATGCTTTTCTGATCGAACAGGTGCTCGAAGAGTTGGCGAAGCAATCCAGAGGGCAGAGGGTATACAGCAGCGGAGACTCCCGCTCCTTGTTGCCCAGGATGAGGCCCCAGTTGAGCAGTTTCCGGATGTGATCCCAGAGTCTGTTGGTGAAGACAAGGAGTATCCATCGTACAGTACCGCAGGTCCACCGGAGGAGGCGACTGCGTCCAGATGCAAGTAGGCTTACGGTAGCCAGTGCCATACATACAGTAAGAGCAATACAACGGAGTAGGTAACCGGCGAACTACGGGTCGACATCGCAGCGCAAAGGGAAACCTGCCCATCGGATTTTCCATAAACCAATGCTTGGGTTTGAGGAAATCGAAAATTTGGAGCGTACGGCGTACACAGGTATCAGCCTGTCGCAGTTGTCGCACCCCAGTGGTCTTAGCCTGACTGTATTCTGTGCACGGTGGGCTAGCCCAGATGACGTCAAAGTAACCAGGCGCGTAACGCTTGAAGTCCCAGTCCTGAACCTTCTCAGCGTAGGTAGGTTGCCAGCGAGGATCATGATCTACGGTGACCACGGTGCTCTTCGGATAACATGACAGGAAACTTCTCTCCACACTACCTGTACCACTGAAAAGTACTAGCAGTCGCAACTCGCGTGTCGAGACCACAGAGTCCAGAATAGCCAGATGCGTCACAAAGGCGTCAGAGGAGCGACAGTATTGTTCCCAAGGTAGGCAGTTGTCCAGAGAAGTGGGTTCCCCTTCATCAGAGGTGTCCAGGAAGGTTAGAGCTCTGGCGCGTTCCCGCCTTTGCTTCCGCTGCATTCTGACCTCCTGTAGGACTCAGGTCGCGCGTCCGCGGTGGGCTCCTGCGGCGCGGCGGTGGCGGGGTCCGGTCTCGAGCCCGAGGCGGACTTCGCTGGCGCGGAGGTGGAGGGCTCATATCGCGGCTTCCAGGCAGTCGCAGAATGCCAGGGGAAGGGGTGGTCATCAGGTTGACATACCGCTGGGGAGTCGCCCTCATGTTCCGCCCTGCACCAGGGGTGTCAACAGTCGGCACCCGTGGTGACGCCGCTCTTGCATGACGCAGGGGCGGATTAGGGCGCTGCTTAGGTACCGTTACAGCCTCCTCCATGGGAGGTGTCACACAAGCTGTTCCAGTAGCCAGAACCAGAGGACTCGTGCTGTGGAACTCAGGGGCCGCAGCTGACAAAGTCGACTTCTTTTTGGGTATCTGGAAGCTCGGCTCACCTGCTGCTGTCGCAGCCTGCGGCGGCTGACCCGGAGAGGGCGCCTTGTAGGTGCCCTTCGCCCCCTTGCCAGTGGCTCCCGTAGCCGCAGCGCCTCTCGTGCTGCGCTGACTGGCCTGTCGTCCTCTTGTACGCCTGGGTGTAGACGTAGGCGACGTTGGAGGTGAGCGCCCCGTGTTAGGCTGTTAGCGTTCTGCATCATGGTGGATAATTGAGCGCTGAAAAGTGGAAATATGACCGTTGAGGAAGTCAAATCTGTCCAATTTCGGCAAATTCCCCAGAAAATTCAGAAAAACATTTAATTGTCGCAGTGGAAGTCGTGGTGAACAATAAAATATGCTTTCCAGTGTGCAATGCTGTTTCTGGTGGTCAAATTTCAAAATTTGAGTGACAATCGGCAAATTGGGTAAATTCCTGCCGGCCATCCCGAAGCAATCCGGACTAATTGGCTTGTTCTCAGTGGTGGAGACTATTTTTAACCTTCAAAGAATATTTAAAAAATGGAAAACTATTCTTCTGGGCTTCAATTTCCTCCTATGTAGTCTGATGAGCTCAAATTTGTCTAATTTTGCCTCTGTCGTGCCGGTTGGCCATCCCAATTTAAAATGTCGAGATCTGTGAGGACCCAGGTGTCGGGGCCAGGTTCCAAACGAAAAAAAACCATCAAGAAGTGTCAGGAATTTTTTTGTCCACGTTAAAACTGCCTCCGAGGTCCTCTTTTTTTCAATCTGGCTAATTGTCCACTTTTCACTCTCGGCTCGGGGCAATCTGGTTGTTAATCCCGGTAAAGTTGACTTGCTGGCGGCTTCAGCTCCCACTTTCTGACCAGTTTGTAGCATAACAGTGTTGGTAAAGCGACTGTATTCATGCAGGGTGAAAGGCAGGGAGCAAAAGGCGCAGAGCAATACCACTTCCAAGTGAAGCCTTCGTGAGCACTTGACTGTATCCGAGCAAGAGCTCAAGGGTCAGTCAGAGGTAAAAACTGCTTCCAATCTTGGGGCACAGGTCCGTTCTCGGCAATTTTGCAGTGTACAAAATTGCAATGTTCTAGATAAACAGTTGAACAAGGCTACAATTTAAGCAATTGCAATATCTTTATGGCAGGAAAGATTGACCAGTATTTTAACAAGTTGAGCAACAGCTCCTCCAAATAATTACTTCAAGCTAGAACAGCCTCCAGTGGGCAAGAATTCAAGTCTTATACTTTCAAGGCGCGCAGTTCATATCTCTAATCGATCTGTCCCATGTCGGCTGGCATATCATCATCTGCCACCTATACAAATCCTAATCAGAGAATCTGCATTTAAACAATCCTAATCAAGACAGTTGATTTCATTGTCCCTTGCTGGTCCTTGCCTTCTTCCTACGAGGAGCCACGTCATGCACTTCTTCGTCATCACTGTCACGGGGGACGAACCACCCACCGCTCGCAACAGCGCCTATCGACCCGATAGGAAACCCCCCCCTGCTCGCGAAAGTGCCCCCTACGCCTAATCGCGAATGTGCTCGGCTGCCCGGGGGACGAATCACCCACCGCTCGCACGAGCGCCTATCGACCCGATAGGAAATCCCCCCCTGCTCGCGAAAGTGCCCCCCCTGCTCGCGAAAGTGCTCGGCTGCCCGGGGGACGAATCACCCACCGCTCGCAACATCGCCTATCGACCCGATAGGAAATCCCCCCCTGCTCGCGAAAGTGCCCCCTCCCTGCTCGCGAATGTGCTCGGCTGCCCGGGGGACGAATCACCCACCGCTCGCAACAGCGCCTATCGACCCGATAGGAAACCCCCCCCTGCTCGCGAAAGTGCCCCCTACGCCTAATCGCGAATGTGCTCGGCTGCCCGGGGGACGAATCACCCACCGCTCGCACGAGCGCCTATCGACCCGATAGGAAATCCCCCCCTGCTCGCGAAAGTGCCCCCCCTGCTCGCGAATGTGCTCGGCTGCCCGGGGGCCGAATCACCCCCCGCTCGCACGAGCGCCTATCGACGATGGAAATCCCACCTGCTCGCGAAGGGTGCCTTTACCTGCTCCTTGAAGGTGCTCAGACTGCCCGGGGGACGAATCACCCACCGCTCGCACGAGCTCCCTATCAAACCGGTAATCCCCCCTGCTCGCGAAAGTGCCCCCTGCTCGCGAATGTGCTCGGCTGCCCGGGGGACGAATCACCCACCGCTCGCAACAGCACCTATCGACCCGATAGGAAATCCCCCCCTGCTCGCGAAAGTGCCCCCCCTGCTCGCGAATGTGCTCGGCTGCCCGGGGGACGAATCACCCACCGCTCGCAACAGCACCTATCGACCCGATAGGAAATCCCCCCCTGCTCGCGAAAGTGCCCCCCCTGCTCGCGAATGTGCTCGGCTGCCCGGGGGACGAATCACCCACCGCTCGCAACA
>LGRX02010582.1:0-18484 GCA_001247695.2 Cymbomonas tetramitiformis
ATATATATATATATATATATCACTCCTTTCATCAATTACTCTCAGCCACAGCTCTATATCGGTTTGATTTTTCGGTATCGATACAATCTGATATCCGAAAAACGGTATCGATAATCGGCACAATCGATAAATACTCGATTTTTTGGGCATTTATATGCAATTTGTTATAAATTAAATATGGAACACCGAAACCTACACAATCGATAGTTGAATATGATGTGAAAGCAGATATTATTGATATATATGCTTATCACTGAAAAATGAAATGCAGCGCGGTAGGGTTTCGGTTCTCGGCTAAAGTCGGATAATACAATAATGATGGTCGGACTTTAGCTGGCAGGGCCGTGGCACACTCGCGGTGCAAACAGGCAGGCACTGCAAGTGACATCCTACCAGGCGAGGGGTGACACAGGGGGCACCACTGTTCCCCCCTTATCAATGGGGGGAGAAAGTTGGCACTCCCATGACACCACCTCACCCCGAAGGAGGGAGGTGCACTGCAGGGCCAGCCGGTACATCCGGACAGGCGGAGAGTTAGTCTAGGGGTCACACCAACCCAGCTAGTAGAAGCAACGAAGCAAATTAACACTCTACATTTCTAATCACGATGTGCCAGTTAGGGTTTGGGCAGGTCGCCATTGACATCTCCAGTAACTGCAGAGTTTGGCAACCAAATCGGTGAGGGACGGAAAGCCGGTCAGTCAGTGTCCTCGTCATGGAAGGCGAGGGCGGTACCAGCAGGCTCATCCGGAAGTGGGGGGGCAAGGTCTTCAGCCGCAGACACCACCAGAGTGTCGCCATCGACGGTGTCAATCGTGCTATCGTCACCAGGTGCGGGCGGCGAGAGTCGCACGGACTGGAAGGCCGCGTCAGCAGCGCGGGCACAGTCGGCGGGGCAGGCGCGGTGTCTGCAGGTGGCGGGCCGAGCGGCGGGCCGAGGCGGAGCCGGCTTGGAGGTGATGAGGTGCTTGTTGTTCGCGAAGGCCTCGAGGCAGACGAAGGGGCAAGCACCACGAGTGTCGGGATGTGCATCTGTGACACCCCACACGCGGAAACAGACAGCGCACGGATAACCCGTGCCAGACCACTTAAGGTACAAGGAGGTGGGGGAACCGGCTACCCACTACTTCCCATCAAGCGGCGTGTCGGACTGCTTCTTCGCGCGGAGTGCCATGGCCGTAGGACGGCCGGGGGGTTCAGGGGTCTGGGGCTTCTGGGCGGCGGTTTTAGGGCGGTATCCAGAACCCTCAGACCGAGTGTCGGGGCTCGGTGGGGACGAAAGTGTGGCCAGGGGCTCTCGTCCCGGAATGCGAGGCGGATGCGAAGTGCGAGGCGGTCAAAGGAGGACGAATGACCTGAACGCAGCTCGCGGAGCACCACCAGGTACAGTGGGGCGACGTAGGGGCTTTTCTTGGCGGACTCGGACAGAATGTGCCAGAGGTCAGCGACGCGGTCGGAGTCGGAGTACGTCGGCTTGATCTTGCGGTGACGTTCACAAAGACGTCGAATCGTAGCCAGCTGGGGAGCTGGGTCCACGGTCTCAGAGAGGGTGATAGCCCTCATCTGGGTCCAGTAACGCATCCCATCGGCGTCGGGCACGCCCTCGACCTCGTAGCGGAGTCGCTGGAGTGCGTAGCGGCCGTCAGCGGGATGGGTACGCGCACACTCGTGGTAAACGGATAACGCGTTACCACGAAGGGGGTGAGGCAGGAGGCAGAACAGGATCTCGTTCACAGTAGAGTGGTAGAAGTCGTGGTCGTGCTCCAGGTCAAGCAGCTTGGCCGACTCCGCGTACGAGATCGGGAACATGACGTGAGCCAGTCCAGCGGTGAAGGCAGCGAAGTCAGCGTCGGCGGTGTCGTTGTCAAGGGTGTACCCAGCGGGAAGCTTGAAACCAGTGGACTTGAGGAAGCTGACGAGGTCACTTCCATACGTAAAAGCATAAGAAAGTTGCTCTCGACATTCCTCCTCGCGGCCCTCCTCCACAGGCGTAGTAACCAAAACGTCGGGGTCATTGAAGAAATCAAAAGCTGTTGGAGCCTCAATCGTTGATCTCGGTTTCGCACGCAAGGACGAAGTCCCCACAATGCGGCGGGGTCGTGCACTCGTAGATGGTGTAGAGTGCGATGCGGTCGGTCGGTGATGGGGACGGAGACGCACTAGTACGTGCACGTGCTGCACGAAGTGCGGAGCCAACTGTCTCACGTCGGGCGGAAGCCATGTCGGGTAAAAAATATTGTCGGTCCAACTGAGTGGTTACGCGCGAAAAAGTGCGCTAGATGTCGGAAAATGTCGGTAATAAAAGATGTCGGTACTAAAGGGGTGACCGTTGCGAAGGCAAGGAGGTCGATGTCGGCAGTAATTTGTCGGAAGATGTCGGTACTAGGAAGATGTCGGTACTAAAGAAAAATATGTCGGATAGAATCGCCGGGCGCGAAGCGGTTGGAGAATGGAAGAAACAACACCACCACACTGAGAAGGAATCGTGGTAGAATGTGGTAAACTGGTGTTAAAATGTGGTAAACTGGTGTTAAAATGTGGTAAACTGGTGGTAAACGGCGGTAAGCCCCTATGTGGGGTGGTAATCAGGTGGTAAACGTTAAAATATTTATGAAAAAAAAATAACTGACGGTAAATCATTGGTAATTTGCGGTAACATAGGTTGAAGCATGGTAAAAGCCTGGTAATTTCAGAACGGAGCGTGGTAAACGAGGATCTGGAATGGTAAATGGTCGTGGCCTAATGGTAAATGGATATAAAACTTCGCAATGTAGTATAAATATAGAGACGGAGCTGGTAAATCGTGGTAAACGAGGATCGGGAATGGTCTCAGATCGAGATGTGCAATTCTCTGGTCTGTGTCACCAACGCAAGGTAGAATTTGAAAGGAGTGGAGCGCCGTGCCCGTCCAGTCCCCGGGGGCGAGCTTGCTATTCATTCTGCCGCAAACTACTTTTTACGGACTCAACAGGCAAGGAGCCTACCGTCTCGAAGGCCAAAGAGTCGGCAAATTCGAGCACGCAGCGAGCAGAGGGTGCAGCTCACGTTCCTCTCAGCTCGATACTTAGTCTTCCCGTGTCCCTCGTGGCATTTTTTTGGGACCTAGGGGGATATATTAGTTTCCGAATCCCTGTAAACACGTCTGATACCTAAGTCTTCGAACAGTGGTCATAATGGGAGCTGATCTTGAAGTCAACGGTTCTGAGGAGGTAGCGCCTTCATTCCTCTTTTACCCACTTGGACGTTCATCGCCTCGAAATAAATTTACGGTAGTAGACTTTTTGGTTTCTTCGGCCATGCAATGCGGCTGTGTAAGGAACTGTTTGTAGTTAGTTTTTGCGAGTTCGATTTGCACGAGAGGAACCCTAGGATCTTCCTGATGTTTCAGCGTGCTATGCAATCGGACACGTCAACTGTCATCCTCCTGGAAAATCGATATATGCGGGGGTCTTATTTCTTTGTAGGCGGGAAACGGAGTCGTTACGGATGTTGTAAACGGCGCTCCGACTTCAGAAAAGGGAGCGAGCAGAAGCAAGAAGCGACGCGAGAAAAAGAAGGCCGCTAAGGTAGTCCATGCGACGGTTTTCTAGATTCGGCGTTCAGCCCTGCTGTACGCTGTAGTTTTTTTCCACCACGGGAATGAGAGCGAAGCAAGCTTGTTGCGTAGAGGCTTTCAGAAAGTGATAAAGAGGCGCCTGTGTTTTGCTTCCCACTTGCTGTCCCTGTTTTGATCTTTCTATCTTGTTTTAAACCAACCCTTCACGTCTCAGGAATTATGTGAGAGTTTGTTAAGGCTGAAGAACGCAGTAGCGGTACTCGACTGGCTATTACTTACTCGATTCCTATTTTATACCTGACCTCTCTCCAACCTCTGTTTCGGGTAGGCAAATCCTCCTCAAAAAAACTGCCCACAGACCACGCCATCGCACAAAACTTTGAAAACCATGTGTTATGTCCGGTGTTAGGGCGTTGAATCAGAAGGCTAGCTTCCATGCGGTTACACTCCTGCACGTGTGGCTTCCTCCGAGGCTTCCTCGAGAGGGTCGTGCCGGAAACCCGTTTCTTTTATCTTTCTCGTTCAAGCGGCAACCTACATATATCAGCCCACACGGACCGAACTCGAGCCACCGATTCCGCATTGTGCGCTTCTTGCCGGCAGGCCGATGAACTCGAACTGGCCTCAGACTACCGCTCTCTCTGCGAGACCAAATTGAAGGAGTTCGATCCGGACATCGAGCTACCCTTGCGCGAGGTGCGCTCCATCTCCTTACCTCTCGAGCTCGTGCGCAATACACATTACCAGTCTGTACTCTTCTGCTTCTTTCTAACGCGGCTGTACGCCCGCGCACACAGAAAGCTGGGGCGCTGGGTCCGGATCGCCTGGACTGCGCACCCTTCAAACGCGCAACAACCCGACCTACGTCGTGTCCACCATTGCGCGTCATCGAAATGAGCTCATCGACACGCAACATAGCTACGGGAAGGTGTGTAATTCGCCAACCGGGAGCTGCCGCGCGGCGCGCATGCGGCGGTAACTAACTGCAGTGAACGGGCAGCGCAAAGTGGCCGGTTCTGCTTCGAGTAATTAACAACGGTTGCGCCCCATATTGTGCACCGAGAATCCGATTGCGGTATTCCATGCGCTCCTATGTTATCACTCCTGCCTTCCGGTATGGAGAGGTTTCCGCGGGCGGGTAGGTGTGTGCACAGAGACCCTTATGCCCCGTTCACACTGCTCCTTGGTGTTGTGTTACATGCCAGTGCTCCCGCAGACTGCCGACGCAAACCAGTCTTCAGGCCCGGCCTCTAAGATGGGAGCTGGTATGCTGGCACCGGGTTCAAAGGTTGTTTCAGAGGGGAGCCTTGGGGCTATGTGAGGCGCCGCTGCGTGGCCGGGCTCGCTGGTGAGTGATGTGCAGCTGGAGAAGATGGCACACAGCGCAGAGGCGCGCACGCTGGAGGCGCAGACCCAGGCCCGCCAGATGAAGACGCAGCTGGAGGTCACAGAGAAGGAGCTCGCCACGGCGAGGTTAAAGGCGGAGACACTCCAGTGTCAGGTGCATATGCCTCCTCCCCACTTCTCATGACTTTCCCCTCCTGTTGTGATGGGGCAAGTAGTTGATCCCAAGGAAGCACTCATCGCTGAACTGTGGCACAATCCAGCTGTCCCACCCTCCCCGTGTGAGGGATCCACTGATGGTCCGGTCCTGTTTTGTGTAAGGGGCCCAATAATAGTCCCCCTCGCCGTTGCTGCTGGTCGTGAGCGGCCACTGGGTATTCCCCCTCGCCGTTGCTGCTGGTCGTGAGCGGCCACTGGGTATTCCTCCTCGCCGTTGCTGTTGGTCGTGAGCGGCCACTGGGTATTCCCCCGCTTGCTGCGCTTCCATCGAAGAAGCACATCCCGGCCAGAGCCTTCATATAGCAAGTCGGCGACGCGGACTTTCTTTTCTCTAACTTACAACTGGGACCTGCAGGGTGAGGAGGAAATGGAGGAGGCCGAGGAGGAGAAGAAGCCGGCAAAGAAGGTCAGATCCACGCGGGCTGGCACTTTCTTTTCAGAGTGGGATTTCCCAACTCGCACGTTGAGGGCAAGCTACGGTGGCCCGCCTTCTGCTGCATTCCATAGGGGCAGCGGTCGCGTTGCCTGCTCGTGTGCCCCCTCGAGTTACGACTAGGGGGGATGCCTTTTCACTCCCCTCGGAGCCTTTCCACTCGCTCGGAAAGTGAGGTACTGGTTAGAAAGCCAGCGGCGATTCACCAGCCTTTTTTCCTTCTGGATCGGGGCACAGGGCTCGGCGCGCCTGCTGTGAGCTCCCCCCCTCAGTTTGTGCGTTGTACGGTCTCACTCCTTGCCTCAACCTTGGCGATTAGTACCTGGTGTTGGGTCCGGCTCACTCCCTTTCTGAATCCACTTCACGTGCTTTGCTGTACGTGCCCTTGCTGGCGTGGCAGCTGTTCCAAGGTTCCAGTATATCCAGCTCCAGTATATCTAGGTCATGCGCACGTACGGGAAAATACACGCTCACGGCGGGCCGTGACGAGATGCGGGGAGGGTGGGTAGGTGTCTTAGGGGGCCGCGGTGCGGTGCGGCAAAAAGGGGAGAGGCATCCATGGCGCGGTGCGTGTTGGCTGTGGCGGGCGTGGTGTCGGCTTGGGCTGGGGAGTGGACATGCGTGATCAACCAAGGGTGTCTATCCCACTTCGCGCCGAATCAGGCGCGGGGTGGGTGGATACTAACCCTTGTTAGCGCTTGTGCGTGCTTCTTCTGCGGTCGCGAATCAGCGGCCAAGGGGGTTGGCGACGGCGGTGAGACACACACGTGGGTCAGGTGGGGCGGCGGTGTCGTGAAACAAGAGGAGCGTGGCGCGGTGCTGGCTTGGGCTGGGGAGTGGACATGATCGTGTGATCAATCAAGGGTGTCTATCCCACTTCGCGCCGAATCAGGCGCGGGGTGGGTGGATACTAACCCTTGTTAGCGCTTGTGCGTGCTTCTTCTACGGTCGCGAATCGGCGGCCAAGGGGGTTGGCGACGGCGGTGAGACACACACGTGGGTCAGGTGGGGCGGCGGTGCCATGAAACGGGAGGAGCGTGGCGCGGTGTTGGCTTGGGGTGGGGAGTGGACATGATTGTGTGATCAATCAAGGGTGTCTATCCCACTTCGCGCCGAATCAGGCGCGGGGTGGGTGGATACTAACCCTTGTTGTTAGCGCTTGTGCGTGCTTCTTCTGCGGTCGCGAATCAGCGGCCAAGGGGGTTGGCGACGGCGGTGAGACACACACGTGGGTCAGGTGGGGCGGCGGTGCCGTGAAACGGGAGGAGCGTGGCGCGGTGTTGGCTTGGGCTGGGGAGTGGACATGATCGTGTGATCAATCAAGGGTGTCTATCCCACTTCGCGCCGAATCAGGCGCGGGGTGGGTGGATACTAACCCTTGTTAGCGCTTGTGCGTGCTTCTTCTGCGGTCGCGAATCAGCGGCCAAGGGGGTTGGCGACGGCGGTGAGACACACACGTGGGTCAGGTGGGGCGGCGGTGCCATGAAACGGGAGGAGCGTGGCGCGGTGTTGGCTTGGGGTGGGGAGTGGACATGATTGTGTGATCAATCAAGGGTGTCTATCCCACTTCGCGCCGAATCAGGCGCGGGGTGGGTGGATACTAACCCTTGTTAGCGCTTGTGCGTGCTTCTTCTGCGGTCGCGAATCAGCGGCCAAGGGGGTTGGCGACGGCGGTGAGACACACACGTGGGTCAGGTGGGGCGGCGGTGCGTGAAACGGGAGGAGCGTGGCGCGGTGTTGGCTTGGGCTGGGGAGTGGACATGATTGTGTGATCAATCAAGGGTGTTTATCCCACTTCGCGCCGAATCAGGCGCGGGGTGGGTGGATACTAACCCTTGTTAGCGCTTGTGCGTGCTTCTTCTACGGTCGCGAATCGGCGGCCAAGGGGGTTGGCGACGGCGGTGAGACACACACGTGGGTCAGGTGGGGCGGCGGTGCCGTGAAACGGGAGGAGCGTGGCGCGGTGTTGGCTTGGGGTGGGGAGTGGACATGATTGTGTGATCAATCAAGGGTGTCTATCCCACTTCGCGCCGAATCAGGCGCGGGGTGGGTGGATACTAACCCTTGTTAGCGCTTGTGCGTGCTTCTTCTACGGTCGCGAATCGGCGGCCAAGGGGGTTGGCGACGGCGGTGAGACACACACGTGGGTCAGGTGGGGCGGCGGTGCCATGAAACGGGAGGAGCGTGGCGCGGTGCTGGCTTGGGGTGGGGAGTGGACATGATCGTGTGATCAATCAAGGGTGTCTATCCCACTTCGCGCCGAATCAGGCGCGGGGTGGGTGGATACTAACCCTTGTTAGCGCTTGTGCGTGCTTCTTTTGCGGTCGCGAATCAGCGGCCAAGGGGGTTGGCGACGGCGGTGAGACGCACACGTGGGTCAGGTGGGGTGGCGGTGCCATGAAACGGGAGGCGCGTTGTGTGTTGGCTATGGCGGCCGCGGTGCTGGCATGTGCTGGGAAGTGGTTGTGTGTGATTGTTCAAGCGTGACTCAGCTAATGGTTAAGGTAGGGTGTGTCGCGGGATGGATGCCATGGGTTGCATGTGTGACAGGCGGGGAATTTGGAAGACGGCTTGGCGGAAAGCTGCAAGATCTCCGATGCAGAAAACGTATGAAATTAGCTTTTGCAAATATAGCACGCCGTATTGATAGACATAGTTGGACCCTCCTAGCTAGTATGCCGCCTGCAAGATCCTAGCATAGCATATCTGGTAACAGTTATGTAACATTCCTGCTTGCCACTTGCACTAATCTTGCACACGTGGCCTCATAGTGCATCCTGCCTGCCACGTGTCCACCCGTGGTCATACCGTGGTAAATTTACCGGTCATATGTGGTAATTTTACCATTGGGGGTCAATTTACCGGTCATGTGTGGTAATTTTACCATTGGGGGTCAATTTACCGGTCATAGGGGGGTACCATGGTAAATTATATACAGCAATGGTAAACAATAATATATAATTACCGCGCTATAAGTAAATGTGGTAAAATCGTGTTAGAATTCTTCCACGTTACCAATAGGAAATTACCCACGGGATTTATACCGCCACTATTAGTATGATGGTGGTAAAACACCAATTTACCACATTTTACCACCAGTTTACCACATTTTACCACCAATTTACCGCGTTTATTTCTCAGTGTGCACTGAACGTAGGTGGGTCCAGACCTGATGTGAAAGCAGATATTATTGATATATATGCTTATCATTGAAAAATGAAATGCAGCGCTGTAGGGTTTCGGTTCTCGGCTAAAGTCGGATAATACAATACAGTAATCACCCACCTTTAAGAAAACAGGAGATATGGGGCCAGCCAGTGATATTCACCAACTTGGGTACCCCCGGCGCGTCCCTGAAAAACGCTATGAATAGTGGACCGCGATCTCTTCACTCAACCAGCGCATTTCTTAGCCATCCACATGGACACGCACCTAGTGGCTACTATCCTTAATCCAGATCCTCCCACAAGGATCTAGCGCAAATGGGCATGGCGACCTTGTATATCGTATATAGTGGCCCGGCATATGCTTTGGGGCAATATCTATGACCCTTTTGAGTTATCTATAACATTTTTTTGCTTGAAATGTCGATGCTTTAACCTTTAATCTTAGAGTGGTTTGGGTGGGTGCTTTCACAGAATTTTAATTAAAATGCTAGATCCTACCACAAGGATCTAGGGTACCGACAACTCTAGGCCTTGCTACACGAGCTCGGATTGGTGCGTATGTTGTTAACCCTCGAGGGTATGACCAAAACTAATTGTGTAAGCCCTTTAATACAATACTAGCCGGATTAATCGCCGCATATGCGCATGACATGGTGTAGTACCGTCGAAATTCAATATTTCCATCATAATTAGGATCTGAAAATTGCATTCTAGAACCTCTAGCGGCAGTTCAAACCGTTCAAAAAATCCCCCAAAAATCCCAGGGAGACTTTGAAGTCATATTAAAGTACTAAAGTGCTCACCAAAGCAAAGATCTAGCCTCAAAGCTTAAAATGGACCAAGACTTACGCCCAGAATGCGAAATTATCCCCATACTTAAGGAATGTGTATATCTCACCCATGTTACCGCGTTCGTGTGATATGTCCAATATACACTATCCAAGTCGTATTTCGACCCGAATATGATTAATATACATGCATACCTTGAGATATATCACGTCTATGGTGGAAAAGGATCGACATACGATTGACCAAAAAATATGGAAGAGACACCCCGGTTTTGAAGCTTTAAAAAGCGTAGCCGTTCAAAATTTGGTTGGGGCATGCTATAAATGCATTAGCTAGGAGTATGTATGATGGATTCTCGTCAAACCACGCACCACACTACTTAATATAGGTCCCATGTGGAAAGTATTCCTTGGTGTTGACTTGTAGAAAGCTCGTGGGGCGCCCAAATAAATTATTGAAAAAGTGGTCCTTGTGGGAGGATCTAGAGCGTTCTAGGTCCTCCCACAAGGATCTCGGGATAGTAGCCACTAGCGCAGACATTTTCTTAAAATTTTCACAGTAATGAGCGTATGAACACCAGCTGTCCACACATATGTATCTGATGTGTTGTACTAGTTGTCCCTTATTATTTGAATTGTGGTTGTATATCGATGTACATGAAATATTGAGAGAAGTGATATATTGATGTCACATATCTATAATATGCGAGAACAGGTGTTGTGGTGTTCCGCTCGGGTAAAACAAACTGGCTAAGCTCCCATAATCAGTCCGGCCGAGTGCTTTTATCATGCATCTCGGAAACCCGGATAATACGAAGTGATGACTGACAGTACAGTACTACTGTACTGTCATCCTAGCTACTAGCGGAGTCACCGTTCCGATCAGATACGGGTCAGGCTAGGGGCTATCAGAGCCCATAATAATAACCCTGAACCTAAAGTCCAGCACACCACCCGGAGCTGTGACCGTAGCTAATTGGGCTAGGCAAGCGGAGCTAAGTAAGCAGATAACAAACAGCATTCACTGGAAACAGATATACTTCTAGCTGGGTGCCCGGGGACTTGTCCCGGCACAATCCACCACTGCGGCTAAGGCTAATCACACCTCCAGGGATTGAAACAAGCAGACTCTAGCCACTGTAAAGCTGGTCGGCAGAGCCGAGTTCAGCATACGGATCCCATTCAAGAAAAGCATCCGAAGTCAATTGAGAAGAGGACTTATAAGCATTGACACCACCAGACCCAAGTGGGTCAGGCGGATCCCAAAGTGGAGTGGCAAGACTCTCAAATTGCAGAGCCGCTGAGGTCGATTGAGAAAAGAACGGTTCCACATCCTGCGGCGGCATCGACGAACCAGTAGTAATCACGGACGGGCAAAAGGAATCCAGTAATGTACCACCGGGATGAACCGCACCGTAGCCGTAGGTGGCTCCGGGCTCAACCAGGCCCCTGACACCACCGCCGACCACGAGTGTCGGCATCGCCGTAGCACTGAACAGAAATGTAGCCACCATGAAAAGAGTGAGCGCAAATTCTCCGATGCCAAATGGCCTGGAGCCTCTGGGGACTCCGAACCGCCGAAATGCCGCAGCCGCCGGCGGTGCACCCCCTTCAACTTCAGTCAGGCAGACATCAGGAGGGTAGTTGGAGCCCTCTCCATCGTCATCGGAGTCACACACTTCAACAGGCTCAGGGTCAATGTCAAGCCAGTCAGGGTGGACAGTGTTGAATGTTTTGAATGAATTGTCAGCAGAAGCCATCGGGCCGAGAGCCAGAGAGGCAGACGGCGGCACGAAGGCGGCACTGCTGACCTCGTGCAAGTCAATCGGCTCACCATGCACGGGTGCAGAGGCCTTCGGCAGCAGCTGCTTGCTGGCGGTCGGCTCAGCGACACCACCAGCAAGCGGACCGCTGACCTCAGCAAATGCAACACGGCCAATGGAAAGGTGCTCATCAGGTGCAGACTCAGCAGAGGCAGCAGCATCCTTGAACTGCTGCAGAGCCGTAGGCTCTGGAGCAAAGGAATGCGCAGACAGCTCACAGATTTCAGGTTGCCCCACAAGAGCACACAAGTGCTCCATGGACCCCTCATCCCCAGCGTCATAGTACCGCTGAAAACGAAGGGCAAGCACGTCGGAGTCATAAGACTCGACGGCTTGGCAGTAGGACGCCGAAATGGACATCGGGTGAGTGTCCTTGTGAGGACACTCACTCAGCCAATGCTTCGACCCAACGGCGCGGCACTTCTCGTGCCTGCACGTTGGGACAAAGGTGCCAGACCGCTTGTCAAAAGCCACCTCCGAAGAGGCGGAATGAGCAAGCGGTTGCACTCCAGGTCGGTGGAAGCCGCGCGGAGCGTGTTTCCCATGAGGTGGCTTGGAGCCACCCTTCTTAAGGGAATCCACATCCCGCTGCAACTTGACCAACTGAGAACTGAGCCGCTCGATGGCCGAAGCCAGGCCAGTGTCAGTGGTGCAAGATGCTACGGACATGGGGCGCCCCGCAGTGCGCTTGCCCGAGAGCCGCCCGCAGCGGTACTGCTCGCGCACGCGCGCCTGCAGGGTGAGCAGACTCACAGCCGCACGCTGGTCAGCTCGAGCAAACGAGTCAACCAACGTGGCGTAAGCCGGTCCAGACAGGGCAGAGAGGAATTGCCTTTTAACAGCGTCTTCGGGCAGCGTCTGCAGACGCTGCGCATCCCGAAGACAACTGTTAAAAAGACGAATGCCAGAGTCAGGGTCACTTTCATCTGAAATTCTCACGTCAAGCAGCTCAGTCAGAGACTCGAACGGAGTCGAATCATCAGCGAGCATACGCACCACCTCGAGGGTGGCACGTTTGCCGTCAGCAGGAACATCGGCCCCAGAAGCCTCCACCCAATTACGGGCAGGAGACCCTGGCGCAGTCAGCAGCAACAACACAGAATACAACAGCTCATTTGCAGCAGTCATGACAGGGACATTGGCAGCAGACAGCTCAAACAGGGGTGCAAGTGCCTGCGACTGCAGCGTGAAAAGCTGCTGAATCTCGGAAACCAGTTGCGAAAAAATGTCCGAAGCCGACGATTCATTGCCATGAAATTTTGCTGTTTTGTCTCCCAGAACTTTAGTGGCTGCTGTCTTTGCGCACTGAACATCGAATGAGTCTTTACGTAACCGCTGAACGAGCGTCGCAGCCGCAGCCGATTCGTCAGCCGAAGCCAAATGCGGCGTTGTAGGGGTAGCCGAATTCAGCGCCCCAACATCATCGAAAATAGTCGCTAACTTACGCGCCCTAGCGCGTGTACGTGGTCTAGGCGTTGTGTCCATTCTTAAAATGACAGTGCGATGGGATTGCGGGCTAGCGGTGCGACAGTAACGGACAATCTCGCAGCGGCCATTTCCTGCAGGAGCCTCAGCAAGCAATAGCACAATCAAGCAGGTCATGAGCCAAGTGGCCAACCGTGGGAGCGACCCACAAAACGCGGAGTGTCCTGCCCGTTGATCAAACGGAACGTAAAATATAGCCATACTCAGCGACGATACTCTGCCGAAGAAATGCCGAAAAAAAACTGATCTCCACTTCAAAAGTAGGCCATACCGCAGAGAGAAAGCTACCGTCTAAGGGGGCGCCCACCCCATCTCTGTGTCAAAACTTAGCCAATCATGGCAACAGCTTGGCGCTGTGCCATCAGAATTACTAGGGAAGTGGTGACGCGCATAACCTGCGAGAACAGGTGTTCCGCTCGGGTAAAACAAACTGGCTAAGCTCCCATAATCAGTCCGGCCGAGTGCTTTTATCATGCATCTCGGAAACCCGGATAATACGAAGTGATGACTGACAATACAGTACTACTGTACTGTCATCCTAGCTACTAGCGGAGTCACGGTTCCGATCAGATACGGGTCAGGCTAGGGGCTATCAGAGCCCATAATAATAACCCTGAACCTAAAGTCCAGCATAATATCATATGTATTATTTGCAAATGCCAGCAATTTTTTCTTAGCTATAAGATTTTTTTTTGGAGAATCATATCTTAGGCCGGCCGGCCAGCACCAATATTTCTTATTTTGGTCCGTGCCATAACCTTCAAAAACCAGCCAGCGATATTCTAACTTGGGTACCCCCACAGAGCAATGGCTACTTTCTTATCGTCGGGTTTTCTTAACGGTGAGTGATTACTGTAATGATGGTCGGACTTAAGCTGGCAGAACCGTGACACACTCGCGGAGCAAACAGGAAGGCACTGCAAGTGACATCCTACCAGGCGAGGGGTGACACAGGGGGCACCACTGTTCCCCCCTTATGGGGGGAGCGAAGTTGGCACTCCCATGAGAATACCGGTATCGCAATCCGATAATCGGCAATAACTACGATATATCGATAGTATCGGTTATCGGAAATATCGATAATTATAGAGCCTTGCTCTCAGCTCGTTGATCGGAATCCTGGTCGGAAAACGCCATGACACGGCATTTGAGCTCCTCTAGATGTACATCGTCTATAACACTTGGGGTAAATCGGCCAAAAGACACCCAAGAAATACAGATATAGTACACAGGGTGGGCTAACAATAAAACCTGATTCGTATTGTTAACATTTTTAACGATTTTTAGTTCCCCCGCGGCACCCTACCCTTAACTCTACTCCGGAACCGGGTTTCCGCGAGTCAACAGTCAAGACGCGGGCCGCGGAAGCGGCTGATCTCGCGATGCTCGAGGCGTCGAGGGACGAGGGTTCTTGTTACCGTTTTGTGATGATGACGTGATGAGCGTCTTGACTCGGACCTACGGATTAGTATCTGCTATTAAAATTAAACGTTACAAAGCCTATATTATTTTCTATCCTATTTTGGTCCGTAGGCTCTGAGGCTCTGTACCCCAGAGTAGACTATTAGTTTTGGAAAAAATCTAAAAAAGTGAAAAAGAAATCGCTACCTGAGGCTTGGCTCAGTCACGAGTGAGTGAGCGAGACGAGTCGCGAGAGTCCAGAGTCAGAGTGACATCACTCGACTGGACTGTTTTTAAAAGTGTTACTGTATGAATGTTGATCTCGAACTTCAGGTTTACGGAATCCGAATGATTATTTGATTTCGCACCTGAAAGGACAGGAGCATTCCAGTTCATAGAGCCCATATTGGATTGCGTGCTCTAATCCGTCTGCATCCAGCGTCTTATGCAAGTTATGCATCGGTCGTGAAGCGACATTAAGTCTCTTCCAAAACATAGATAGGCGTAACCACCGCCTATTCAGGTAGCGAATACCGCTATGTTTTCGTTTGCCGAATCGAAACCCTTAGTGGTTCGACTAGACTTAGACGACTACCAAAATGGGTGCGCAGATATGCTCTCACGTCACTTTATCTTTACCCACTGTGAGGTGGAACGAAAATGCCTAAGCTTGCCAGATCTTGTGAAAATGCAGGGCGCATACTCAGGAAGACGCAGAAGAGAAGGTTGAAGAACCTCCTGTGCGCTCGGCCTCACACGCACGCAGCATAACTAAGGCCTTCTCCTGGCGCATAATCGCGTCCCTGACGACGATGGCATGCGCTTATTACGTCACAAGTACGTAAGCGTGACTTGCGTTGACCCCGATTGCGAGTAAACGTATACAATCCTCTTCATGCTGTCTGGGTTGTTGCCAAACCTGCCCCTTTAGCCAGTTTAAGATGTGTCCCGAAGGTATATGCCCGAGTCTTTCTAGAGACAATTTCCATATGATCACGTTCGCATTGAATCGAAAAGTATTCAGTGCAGTTCCCAGTTAAACCTTGTCATAATAGCGGTCTATGAGTCGGCGGAGTTTGAGGCTGTGCATAGCCTCATACTTCCCCCGGGCGCATCACTCGTTAGGGTTTGTGCACCTTTTGCCAACTTAAATATCTCCTTGTGCAATACAGAGGATATCTCAGTTGCCTTAAAGATCGGGCCAATCGACTTCTTCGCCAAGCTTTTGTTGTACTATTTCCATGAGAGAATATGGGAGTGTGTCCCCGACATGTCGAGTTGCTGATACAGATCTGTTCAATGCGGTTCACACAACTTACATGCAAACGATCATCAATGGTTAAGCTAGGCATTGTGTTGTAAAGTGCTACATGGATGCCGTAGCCCCACTTCAACGGGCGAACCCTATCAATAGTTGTGCACAAGGACGTGCTTGGGGAAAACTTCGGCGAGAAACGAATGAAATATCCAAATGAGTGAGCCAACCTGACGCCAAACACACGTTCTAAGCAAACAGCCCTGTTTCGTGTGAGCAATGAGCCCCAGTAGTTCTTCACCGGCACCATGGATATTATTGGTGAACGACTCAAATGCAGGGTCGAGGTCATGCCTCATTTAAGGATCATGTTCCCTTCTGATCGTGGGCACTTTTCAGCAAGTGTTGGCATTAGTACTGAATACTATTGTATACCAGTTTGATTAAAAATAAAAAACGTGTTAAGAGACCCCTAACAGGCGTCAAAACAACTGACCTCGCTTTGCACTTCAATTGTTATTATGGAATATTTGTTGTTAATTAGTGGCGAACTCCTCAAACTTTGGTATTCAGATGCTTCATCAAATGTTGTGAAATCAAATGTACGAAACGTCTAGAGAAAAATAGCTCATTGTGCTTTTTGGTACAAGGTTTCGTCGCGACAGGAGACGCACGAGATACACAGCTGCACAACAGAATTGATCACGCCACATGAGCAACATCATTGGCCTGCCTATTAATAGAGAGGTTCCGCAAAGTGGGCGGAGAACTAAGAACTAAGGGCATCTCTTGTTATAAATTCCTTACAGGTCAGCAGATGACAGCTTCTTATTTCTCTGCTCCTCTTAGTTCTCCGCAAGGGCGGAGAGCTAACTTCTCCAACCCCAGTGTTAACGATTTTTATCCCTCTGCCCTCGCGGAGAGACAAGAATTAAGAAATAAGGGAATCTTTTTCCCCTGAGCAGGTCGCTGCCGCAGATGCAGGCCAATCAATTCATCTTACGGTCGACCGTCTCTGCAGAAACCAAAAGGAGAGTTTCGTCGCAGCGAGATAAGCGGAGAAATAAGCGCAATGATGTCGCGCGATGCTGACGTGGCGTCACGCTTAGTTCTTAGTTCTTAACTCTCCGCCCCTTGTGGAACCTCTCTAATGATATGTATATAACATGCCATGAAGCTACGTCGTAGGTGTATCTAATGAATATTTACAAATTGTCGCCACCTAATCTATTGTTCTGTGTACTTTAACACCGCCAACAGCTAAACCGTGAAATTTGCTGGCCTAAGGAGTATCGAATGTCGATTCACAACGCAAGCTGTGTGTACGGTACGATGCTTGCGAAACAGGCTAAAGGCTTTACTTAACCTGCGAAACAAGCAGCATCCACAAACCCACCAGAGTACCACGCGGCCCAGTTAGTTGAAACAATACATGAAACAAAAACAAAAAACGAAAGCATAACTAAGACTTTACATAACTATTAAGTCTAACACGCTGCATAACTAAATAGAAACCCTAGAATATACCTTGGAGGCACTCCTGAGGCCTACCGTATCTATTGTGACGAAGCAACAACGAATGCAATCAACCTATGGACCCAGAACGACGGCGCAGACATGGCCATATCTCTGCAGGGCGAATAGGAACAATACCGAGGAAACCCTCTCGACGCTCGAGGCACGTGTGCCCTATGCGACTTGGACAACGTGTACACAAACGCGGGAAAGATACACCGACGACCTTTAAAAGACTCTCAGAGTCTTATCTCAGAAAAGCAACCTGACGACGGAGTGCTACCCGAAAGCTTAAACGAAAAGATTACTTAGTTGCTGTTGTCATTTGAGGGACCTGGGGCTGAATACCTTGCTTCACATGCATGCTACATGTACTATGATATCAACCGTTTAGCAATTTTCTTAGCATTTTCCCACTGCCGGTTCTTCCTCTTCTGCTTCTCCTCTTCCTGCTCTTGATTTTCAGTATAGACCCTGAAACTTTTGCTGACGGAGTTGACCATATCACTATCCGCATTCCTTCGTTGAGCGGCCACATCAAGAAATCGTTTACAGTCTTCAGGATACGCACTGGAAAACAAGAATTCCCACCAGTGCACATTACACGCAGTCCTCCACGAAATGCATCTTACAATCGCTAAGGCGTGACTATTATTAGACACACTCGTCAGCAAAAGCGCTGGGCAATGAAGTATCGAGATCAATACAGGTTGCTCAGTGATGCCCGCTGTAGCAACGAATTAACGGACGACCGAGAGGAGAAAAAGGAAAACGAGAAAGGGACACCCCTGACAGATTGTAGGGTGTAAGACCACCGGGTTGAAGGCCAAAATGTGTGCTCACCGTCCTCCCGCAAGATTATGGCGTCAACAGCTGAATGCGCACTCATCATGACCAATGTGTAAATCGCACATTGGTCATGGTCATGGCAGATCCTGGAAGGCACAAACAGAAGGAAAAGCAAGTATTCGTACCTCTTAAGCTCTTTAAATTTCTCTTTCTCCAAGCTGTAGAAAATGGACAATTTGCAGCATATGACAGTCGCGCTTCGACGGCACATAGCTGCGTGGCACATAAATAAAACCGGAAGTCACACGCAACGTTCCCGCGCACCTTCTCAAAATTTGGCACGCACCACTACCGAACCTCATAACATGCGGTTGATGCGAACATGGACGCAAGACAGGGCACCTCATGGCACTGTCTCGTGCACTCCGCCTAATGCAAGAGAGATGTGGTTTATAGGGGCAGCTAGAGGGAGATTTCTCAAGAAGAGAGCTGAGTAGCAGCCCTAAGAAGCAGGCGCCCTCAATCACAGCAAACAGAAAGATCGGACGTGGAGGTGCCCGCATCAAAACTATCTACAACAAATATTGGATTCAACCAACCCGCACTTCCTGCACTGGCGCCTTCCCGCAAGAATGACTTCCTGCACTGGCGGCTTCCCACAACAATGAATTCCTGCACTGGCGGCTTTCCGCAAGAATGACTTCCTGCG
>LGRX02010583.1:0-27577 GCA_001247695.2 Cymbomonas tetramitiformis
ACACACGCCGGCAAGGGGAGGCCGCGGTGAGGCGCTGCATGCGGCACCTGATGCGGCTGGCCCTGCCCCTCGCGCACCGAGGGGAGCACTCGCGGCGCTCCACGGGACAGCCTGCGCAGCGGCCGTGAGGGCCTGCTCCCAGCCTCGTCCCCCGGCTGTCTCCGCTCCTGGCTGCATACCGCCAGCCGCCGCCCTTGAAGAAGTGAGATGCTTATGATGCGTCCTCAGACAGGTCATCCACAAATAGTGGGCACACCCCGGCATCGATGCGCGCGTGGTGCCCGCATGCATGCCTGCAAATGGTGGGTGCACCCTACATCGATACACGCCTCCCAGATACCCCCTACCCGTCTCAACTCACACCGGGGTCGTATCTGTGTGCACACCTGTAGGGGAAGGAGCTTGGGCTGCAGCTCGAGCCACGTCAGCTCCTCTTCGTCGAGGTCGGTGTAGCGCACGTGGAAGAGGCGCCCGACATCCTCGCGCAGCCGGCAAGCCAGCACTTCTCCCACGTACCATCCGTGCCCCGGGAAGAAGCTCAGGAGCTGGCGCCCCCGCAGCTCGTCGAGGCCGCTGCCTTGTGGCAGCCTGTGCCCCGAGCTGACCTGCTGTCACGCACAGGCAGCTACCGTGTGACAAAATGCTTTTCGACACGAGCTGAGTGCAGGTGGCAAGCATGACAGGTGTCCATCAAAGCGGGCCTCTTGTGGTTGCTGCTTTCCTGAGACAGCGAGTCCCGTTTCAAGGGGACACCGAAGGAGAGCCAATACTGCTACGAAGGGACACCATAGGAGAAAGGATTCCGTTACAGGGGGGCACAAAGGGAGAGAGACATAACGTGGACGCCATGTGCTCGGCTAGGCAGGTGGCCCAGGTGCCCAGCACAGGCAGCTGCCCCACGCCGCCCCGTTTTGGCCTGTCCAGGACGCTTATCAATAGCACCTACTTTAAAGACGAGTACAACTCGACCCCTACTCGGCGCCCGGTCCAGGACGCTTATCAATAGCACCTACTTTAAAGACGAGTACAACTCGACCACTTCTCGGCGCCCAGTCCAGGACGCTTATCAATAGCACCTACTTTAAAGACGAGTACAACTCGACCACTACTCTGCGCTGGGCTCTACACCTGCTCTTTTACCTTCGCGCCGGGGCGCTCCATAGCTTGGTCATCACTCATCGCAGTGCAAGCCCTCATACCTCGCTCCAAGCAACCAGACCCTGCACCGTAAACTTACTTGCCCTTAGCAACGCTGGCCGAAGCCCTAACGAGGACACTAAAGATGGAGGAATACTGAAGTCTTCCGAAAGCATGGCGGAGCCGGACTTGTTCCAGGAAACGGCAAGGCGCCTGTTCCAGCCAGCCGGTGGGACTTGGCTTATTCAAAACGACAGCCAACCGATAGACAGGACGCCGGGCGCCCACCTCTCACTTGCAATACCACTCTCCCGCGGTACTGCGTCCCTTCAGGAATCTTTGCACACGCTCGTCAATCGGTCGGCAGCGCCCATGCGATGCGTATTGCAGCGTGTCCTCCCTCTGCGACAGAGCTCACCCAAGCGTTAGAGCAAAGGGGCCATGCCTAGTATTGCAAAATGCCACGCAATGCCCTCCACAAGGAACACGGAGTGACTCTCTCCGGCTTAACGCAGACCAGACCTTGGGGACCTGTGACAGCAAGCCGAGTGTGGCAGCGAGGCTGCTCTCGATCGAGGGCACCTTTCTGCTATTCAGACGCACGCCATCCTCGATGGCCGCTTTACCTAACGGACTCGCCCTTCTTATATCACACAACAATACATCTCCGGTTTAAACGAGGAGAAAAGTTCAAAATACATCTCCGGCTTAAACGAGGAGAAGAGTTCAAAATACATCTCCGGCTTAAACGAGGAGAAGTGTTCAAAATACATCTCCGGCTTAAACGAGGAGAAAAGTTCAAATTTTCTCAGATGCACATCAATACATCTCCGGCTTAAACGAGGAGAAAAGTTCAAAATACATCTCCGGTTTAAACGACGAGAAAAGTTTAAAATACATCTCCGGCTTAAACGAGGAGAAGAGTTCAAAATATCCCAGACGCACAACAATACATCTCCGGCTTAAACGAGGAGAGAATTTCAAAATATCTCAGACGCACAAGTGTTTACACTACAGGTGGGAAAGTTCGAGTTCGCAAGCAACAAATGCTTTCCGGGCAAAGCTGCATTTGAAGGTCTGTGCGTGTGACTGCCAGACAGAGCACGGTCCAAGCACAAAACATCACACAGTGAGGGAAACGAGAGACGTTTCCGAACCCCTGACGTTACGACCGAACCTATCTCAAAATGATACTTCGTCACAGGTGGGCACCGTGCCAAAGACCAGCATACACTTGAGATTCACCCCGGCTCGCCGCTTCGCCGAGAGCGATCTCGGAGGGGAAACCTGGATGACATCCAGGTTTTCCCTCTGCAAACGAGTTGCACGGAAACGTTACAAAAATGCACATCCTACCACCACAAGTTGAAGAAATATCCCTCACAACCGCGTATTCGGCATCCGGCTGGAGCCTTGTAAGGTCTTCCAAAGATGTGCCGTATTCAAAACCGTTGACAGGTAACAACTCCGAAAACACCCAAAGACGAAAAGGAAGCCCGCGGCTCCGGAAAGCTGCAGTCGTATCATACCAGAGCGAATTTCGCAGCTCCCACACTTCGTCACCACTACACTGGAATTGTCGGCCTCCGTGCTGATGATCTCGGAGTGCGAAAAAATGTTGAGAGGAGAGGGCAGCCTCCTCCACGATGCTTGAGCACTTATGGCATCCCAAAGAACAGACAGCACACCCAATCCAAGATCGTGTTCGCAGAGTGTTGCACTCCACATTGATATTCCTGAATAGATATGCTACAAAGTATTCCGTGCAGTGAGTGTCACGTGGGTTGGCGTTGGGGCGGTGAAAAATGCAAATGAAAAGACTTCCCCTCCGGCTCCGCTCGGCGAGCGGCGCTCGCCTCCCCGCTTGCTTGACGCGTGTTTCTCGATACTCGTGAAGGTATCGACTGATTAGACTGATTGATTAATTCAGTCAGTGACATGAGCGACATAAACCAAATCAGTTCATGTCACCGACTGAATACGATGTCACCAACCGAATAGGCTCTACCAATGAAGGCGCGTTGCGTTGGAACCTCCCGTCTCCTCTCCTGTACCTGTATCAATACGGAAAAGTTTTTTAAGACTGCGCCCAGTGGGGGCTCCCAGCACTTTTTTACTCCGCCACCCCCCGTTACCCTGAACCTTTTTTTTAAACTGCGCCCGGGGCTCCGCCCCCACAACCGCCCCCCTGGGGTTCAAACCTTTTTGAAAATACTGCGCCCCGTGGGGCGCCCCACACACAAACTCGTTACTTTCGCTTTTTTTGTTCATACATATCCTACATATGCACCTACTTTCGGTAGTCGTCTATCACGGCGTGCACGGCGTGCCGCCATGAATTCATAGCACATATTTTCGAGAGTCATATGTTGCGGTATGCGGTGAATTGTTATCACATATTTTCGGGAGTCGTCTAGCACGGCGTGCCACGATTTCCTAACGCATTTTTTCGAGAGCCGTATACTGCGGGATGCGGTGAATTGTTATCACATATTATCGGTAGTCGTCTAGCTCGGCGTGGTACGAATCCCTAGCACATATTTTCAAGAGTCGTACATTGCGTAATGAATAACAACACTTTGCACACGAAAATGGGGCAAGGTCATCTCAATCACGAAAAGCATACACTAAATAAAATTACGCGTGTTCTTGAGAAAGTGTTCAAAGCTCGATGCCACCGGTTGCACCGATGCGGAGATTTCACCCCTACCACCTTGGCTACCCTTCGTAGCGCGAGCACCACTTTTCCCTTTCCCACGGCCGCCACGCCCTTGTCGTTCTTGAGTGACCGTATCGCCCGCGGCACCGGCTCCATTGCCTCTACTGTTGGGTTGTGCCTTTTTAGCGGATTTGCGACGGGGCTTAAGTTTCACGGGCGGCGGTTGTTTCCATTCACGAGTCATGTTCATGATTGTCCTTGCTTCTCGACGTGACGTAGGTACGCTAGATACAAATCCACAATTTCGTCATTCACACTGAGAAATAAACGTGGTAAAATGGTGGTAAAATGTGGTAAACTGGTGGTAAATTGTGGTAAATTGGTGTTTTACCACCATCATACTATTAGTGGCGGTATAAATCCCGTGGGTAATTTCCTATTGGTTACTGGGCACTTTTCTAACACGATTTTACCACATTTACTTATAGCGCGGTAATTATATATTACTGTTTACCATTGATGTATATAATTTACCATGGTACCCCCCTACGACCGGTAAATTGACCCCCAATGGTAAAATTACCACATATGACCGGTAAATTGACCCCCAATGGTAAAATTACCACATATGACCGGTAAATTTACCACGGTATGACCACGGTTAGACACGTGGCAGGCAGGATGCACTGTGATACAGACACGTGTGCAAGATTAGTTGCACGTGGCAATCAGGCATGGAATGTTACATAACTGTTACCAGATATGCTAGGTAGGTAAGTATGTGGCTTGGCAACTCCCGGCCCCGTCCTGGGTTTTGCAAGTAAGGTCACACTAGAAGCAATAAGAAGGAGAAAGGAAGGAAGGACGCATGCTGCTGGTTTCTAGCTTGCCGTTGCTAAGGTCTTGAGCATCGTGCAGATTTCATTCCTGGCCAAAGGTAGATGGCGTGGAGAGGGATTTTAAATCCCGGAGGACGGTGGCAGATACACTTGGTCTCAAGGCGTGACGCCGGCATCAGCAGGGTATGTTTGGCATCCTCGTTCAAGACAAAGACGGCACGGCTGTTCATGCGCGCGTTTTTGATAGTCGGGTATGCCGTCACCATGGCTAGACGGCACACAGCGCAATGTGTGGCCGGGTCCCAGATCAGATAGTAAGCTTCCACGCGGCCGTATTCAAATGCATCGGCTTCAGAGGATGCTAAGGCTACGTTGTAGGAGATTCTGGTTACTGCCCTGGTGTACATCGTGGACGTGAAGTCCTCGTCGCCGTGCCGCATTCGTGGGAAACATAGGACGTCCAAGGCGTCCCGTTCTAGCTCGTATCGCTCACCGTGCATGGCACGCAAGGAAGCCGCCAGACCCGGCAGCAGCCTTCCTTCCGCATCGGCGCTTAGCGCGGATACAGCCACGCCACCGCGGATGATGTGATGACCGACATCCATGAAGTGACACGCGAGCCCCGGGTCATCGCGGAAACCCGGGCCGTCCTCTTTCACCGAGTGCGCGACATAGTCTGGAAGGAACCGGATCCCGGGGTACAAGTGGGCCATGTCATCTACACGGTCTTTCAGCAAGTAGGCGTTACCGATGCATGAATCGATGGCCTTCCCCCCCACCGGCTCCGGCACCACCCCCTTCGCCTCCCCCAACAGGCGCTCCACCCATAGCTCGATGTTGGAGCTGACAACGCCTACCTTCTCCTCTTGGCTACTGCCCTAATTCGCGGTCCTACCACAAGGACCGAAAAGTGCTCAACCGATATTTGAAGGTCAAGATGGCCTCGGATGAAAATTTTGACATGACATTAGCGAAAGAGCATTTCGAGAACTTGACAACTAGGGTCTCAGAATTTTCATAGGACCTTCGTGGAAGAAGATAACGTGACAAACATATATTTCTTGCGGTCCTTGTGATAGGACCGGAATATATTTCCGGTCCTATCACAAGGACTGTCGGGCAGTAGCCACTCTTGCTTGCACAAGTGTACCACGGCTAGGCGTAGATTCAGCGTCAGCATGTTCATCCAGTTCAGCCATTACCGCGCACACCTGCCGCAAACTACCCCTTCCGGCGTGTCACTGACCTGCATGCAACACATCCGTTGAGGGGGAGGGGGGCACAGCAACCGCATCATGAAGGCAGACACCTCATTAGATGCATCGTTGCTGCTCGCGTGAGCGCCCGATCGATACGCGGCGGTCGCTCGGTGCATGGCGTGTGCAGCGTGACGCGTGCTTAGTGACCGCGTGTTTCCGTCGGAGAACACAAACTAATTTATTCCGAAGATACAATACAGTTCAAAATTGTCTGTTCTAGCCACATACGGTCTTTCACTTCGCATAGCCTACAATCTGCATTAATCGGAAGCTGGTGTTCGTGGTTGACATCCTAAGCTTTCATGCCAGAGGCTTGCACGCTTGCGAGTTTCCTCTGCGGTACAAGTCGTATGCGCCTGCTTTCAAGCTTCTGGTTCGGGAACACTGGTCAGCCAGCAGCTTGGGGTATCGCCAGCGTTGCAATCCAAGCTACGCGTCACCAGATACACCTGCGTGCACAGGTCACAAGATTCGACATTCATCCTCATGTTGCTCATTGCAGGCATCGGCATGTCACAACCCATGCATGAGAGCTGCCTGTGGGAGGCGTGCCCCACTCACCGGCTGGTCGTGGCTCCGCATTTCCGTCCACTTGTAAACCCGGCGGGACCGTGTCGCGCATGCTGAGCAACTTCGGCAGGTTGGACATGGACATTTCTTCCCCGGTCGATGTCCTCCAAAGCAGTCCCTTCTCGCAGATGTGCACATCCGGGACCCGGCACTCGCCGAATTTCGGGATGATCGCCGAGTTGAATGCGTGCGCGTCGAACTCCGCATGAAAAATGGCGAAGTCGAGGCGCACCGCGGGCAACTTGACTTGCAGGTTGGCGCCATTGTCACTGGCCACCGCCGTGCAGTAGTAATCGTGCACCTCAGACCACTCCTCCACCGTGATGCGATGGACAGTCTTGCCGATTGCTCCACTCCACGTCCCGGAGGCATGCTCCACTGAGTACTCCTCGCCGTACGTGGTCGTCTCCCAGAGCTGTGTCTTCATACGGCCCGACAGTATTTTGACAGCGGACTGCGTGAGCTTCTCCGCTTTGCCAGCAGCCACCAACCACTCTACACCGCCACTGACGGCGCGATCAAACGCGCCCTTCCGCGAAACCGGCAGGAGCTCGGCCATTGTTGCTCCTGACACAGTAACCTGCCGAGCATCAGCCGGGCAGGCCTGCTTCTTGCGCTTGTTGCTGCCGGCAGCCGGCGGTCCCTCGTTACGTTTGGATTTCCGGGGTTCAGCTGCAGTGCTCTTTGGCGCGGCGACTGGCACGAGAGCGCGCAGCTCCGGGTTGTTCTGCACACGCCGCTTGAGTTCATTTGTGAGTGGCGTGTTGAGCGCGTCCAAGGACTTCTTGCTAAGCGCTGCGTAACCCGCAAAGGTCGCTGGTTGCTGAAGGGTAAACAAGCTCCCTTTCATCGTCAGACTCACTTTTTTGCCTGTTCCCTGCAGCGCGGTGATGTGGTCCTTAAGGCGCTCGTCCGTGACGGTTTGCAGCAAGGCCAACGCTGCCTCCGGTGTTGTGTCACCAACGGTGAACAGAGCGCCCTTAGCCTCCATCACACCCTTCATCTGGGCCATATTCCTGGCTATGTTACTGGCTCGTCGTTTTTCCAGGGATGGCGGCGACGTTACAATGGTCCTCGGACTCCTCCTGACCTCCTGCTGAGCCTGCTGGGGAGCCACCACCTCCTCATCCTCCTCGGACTGCTCGTCCAGGGAGGACCTTAACGCCGCCTCTGTCATGATAGTGGGTAATGGGCTCTCTGCCTCCTCCGGTGTGGGCAATGCCCCCGGGGCCGGTGCTGCGGCCTGATTTATCTTGAAGTGTGTTGGCTGCTCCGGCGCCTGGGCTGGGCGCGACTCCTGGGTGCGGGGCTGGGTGGTATGTGCGCCCTGGGGTCGACGTCCTTGCGCAGGGGGGACCGGAACCATCGTCAAGAACGGGCGCAGGAGGTTCAGCGCGTCACATACTTCGCCGACCCATATCGCGTGGCTCTCGGGAAGTTGCGACTGTGTCATGTGGTTGGTATCATCGCTGAATATACGTGCAGCAGGGTCGTACGTCACCCACGGGCACTCAGACAAGTACTTCACCCAGACTCCGATGTCCGCAAGAAAATTGTCCTGCACGTCCGCTGCTACCTGCGGTGGCTGAATCGTACCCGCAGTGCGAACTCCACCCGGGGGTGCATGCGCCGCCACCCCGGCGCCAGCAGGATCCGCCGCTACCTGCGGTGCATGCATCGTACCCGCAGTGCAAACTCCACCCGGGGGTGCATGCGCCGCCACCCCGCCGCCAGCAGGATCCGCCGCTACCTGCGGTGGCTGGATCGTACCCGCAGTGCGAACTCCACCCGGGGGTGCATGCGCCGCCACCCCGGCGCCAGCAGGATCCGCCGCTACCTGCGGTGGCTGGATCGTACCTGCAGTGCGAACTCCACCCGGGGGTGCATGCGCCGCCACCCCGCCGTCAGCAGGATCTGCCGCTACCTGCGGTGCCTGAATCGTACCCGCATGGCGAACTCCACCCGGGGGTGCATGCGCCGCCACCCCGCCGCCAGCAGGATCCGCCGCTACCTGCGGTGCATGCGTCGCCACCCTGCCGCAAGCAGCTGCTGCCCCTGTATGCGGCTGCTGATTCGCAACCGCAGGGTGAAATGCACCCGGGGGACCCCCTGCTACGGCATCAACAGCCTGCTGCCACGGCCCAGGGAATCTCGCACGGAGGACGTTGGATTCCTCGGGCGTGGTCACCCTGAGTCCCGTACACTGCGGATTGCCGGCGACAAACCTGTCGAACTGCGGCATGGCCGTGATGTTTGCCATTACCTTTGGCGCACAAGCGGTGCATAGTTCTGCCTCGCCGAGGACATTCTGCCGGCAGTTCGCAGGGGACACACACTGCGTTTGAAACCTCTTGTTGAGATTGCGCAACTTCTGCTTTAGCCACTGGCTGCATTTGCCCTTGGCCACAGTGTGCTCCTGGCTCAGAGGAGCCAGCCGCTGGAAAGCCACGCACTTGTTAAACACGTTCTCAAGGAGAATGTCGAAGTTCCCCTGAAGCCATCCTTCCCCGCCGGGTGAAGCGTGCATGCCCGACTTAAGGCATATACCGGCGTGTATCTTCGTCGCCAGGTCGTTGAACTGTTCCAGGAGCCCCACCGGAGCTGGCCGTTTAGCCGCCGTCATGGGTATCACAGGCGGCCAGACGGGGTCGCTTCGTCTTCGTGCCTGTCCCCCCTGCACATGCGCATGACAAACGTTACGCAAGCGTATGTCATACAAGCAAGCATGCCCTCTTGGTACCTGCAACTGTCAACTGGGTAGGCGGTGAAGCAGGCAGGAAATACACGCACCCTCGCCCATCCCTCCCCACCCACCACTCGCAGCGCCGCTGCTCACCCTGTGGCCGCTGATTCGCAACCGCAGATGAGGCAGCATAGGGCATGGCGCCGGGGAGAGCGCCGCACGCGCCACGCGCCTGATTCGGCGCGGAGCGGAGCAGCCTCCAGCAAGCAGGAAATACACCACAGGATTCGTACTCCCAGCTTCCACGGACTTCGCGCACAAATGGATACTGCGTGCGGTCTCCTGAGCAACCTGTACTATAGCGTGCGGCCTACCCCTTAGCGTGCATTCTTATCGCAGTGTATCTATGGGGCTGTTTGCAATCTGCATTAAAATAAGTTCGAATGTTACTGCTAGGGGGCTGCGCCACGCCCTTTCTTCTGATGCGCCTACTAACACGCTATTCATTATCCGGCAGGATGCGCATGTAATGCCCCGCGCAAAAGGGATGCTCCAACAGCTTCCACAGCCGTAGAGGTTCGTGGCTAGTCAACACCACACCCTCGTGGGGGCAGATGAACTCCATGGCGAAGGGCGCGTTGTTGGGGAAATCCTCTGGAGTTGGACCCGAGGCATCCGGCCATTGCATGCCCGCCAGCGGCCAGCTGATGTACAGCTGTATGACGCGGGCCGTCATGTTGGCGATGATGTGCCAGAACTCGGGTTCGTCATACCGCTGTTTCTGCGCTAGGATTTTGGACAGGGAGACTTGTTGCCATTTTCCATGTGCATTTTGCTGGCGCCGGGTGTCCGCCATCCGAAAGTTGTAATACTCCGGATGCAAGTCGTAGAACGCTTGTATGGCTTGCCGATAGTTTTGGACAAGCACCCGACCACCCGCAGTCAAGCTCCGCTTAGCACCCTCCGCTTGTGGCAGGTGCCAGCCAACGCAGTGGAGCCAACAGTTGCCGTCGCCTTCCACGTCTACGGCTCGTAGCCCCGCAGTCCGCAGGTACGCCTGCAAGTCCGCCATAGTCAATATTGCACCTGTAGGAGCTGCCTGCACGCCCACCAGCTGCCTCCGGTGTGCTGGCTGACACGCGCCTGGCTCAGTAACGGATCCGAAGCTGCAGTCAAAGGCGCTGTCGATGATATGTCCTCTGTGGTCCCTGGTGAGCAGATGATGGTTGTCGGCGTCGTAGAACGGTCCTCGCTGAACACCAGTCGGGATCACCGCCTTTGCCTCAGCCATTCTCACCACACCTGGGCTGGTAGGTGTCGCTGCGTTGGGGTCGGCCCGGGTGCCCATGGGTTCCGTGTGGGGAGAGGGCCACACCCGCGGCTGCGCCTCTGCGGTACCAGTGCCACTCGGTGCGTCATCTGCGCCTGTGCGATCCCACCACCCACGTACCCCTCATATCAAGCGCAATACCCCTAGGGTGTCTGAACTGCACAGCGTCAGCAGACTGAGCGAGGTTGCACACACCTGGGCTGGTAGGTGTCGCTGCGTTGGGGTCGGCCTGGGTGTCCATGGGTTCCGCAGCGGCCGAGTCCGCAGTAGCCGTTGCCGTTTGGGGAGAGGGCCACACCCGCGGCTGCGCCTCTGCGGTACCAGTGGGGCTGGTAGCGTCGCTGCGTCATCTGCGCCAGTGCGATCCCACCACCCACGTACCCCTCATTTCAAGCGCAATACCCCGGCCGCATCCTCATGTGCAACAATCGAACTATTTGGGAAACCCCGGCCGCATCCTCATGTGCAACAATCGAACTATTTGGGAAACCCCCTGGCCGCATCCTCGCGCAACAATCGAACTATTTGGGAAACCCCGGCCGCATCCTCATGTGCAATAATCGAACTATTTGGGAAACTCCCGCCGCATCCTCATGTGCAACAATCGAACTATTTGGGAAACCCCGGCCGCATCCTCATGTGCAACAATCGAACTATTTGGGAAACCCCGGCCGCATCCTCATGTGCAACAATATAACTATTTGGGAAACCCCGGCCGCATCCTCATGTGCAACAATCGAACTATTTGGGAAACCCCCGGCCGCATCCTCGTGCGCAACAATCGAACTATTTGGGAAACCCCGGCCGCATCCTCATGTGCAACAATCGAACTATTTGGGAAACCCCCGGCCGCATCCTCATGCGCAACAATCGAACTATTTGGGAAACCCCCGGCCGCATCCTCGTGTGCAACAATCGAACTATTTGGGAAACCCCGGCCGCATCTTCATGTGCAACAATCGAACTATTTGGGAAACCCCCGGCTGCATCCTCATGCGCAACAATCGAACTATTTGGGAAACCCCGGCTGCATCCTCATGTGCAACAATCGAACTATTTGGGAAACCCCGGCTGCATCCTCGTGCACAACAATCGAACTTTTTGGGAAACCCCGGCCGCATCCTCATGCAACAATCAATCGCTAACTTTTTGGGAAACTCCCGGCCACATCCTCATGCGCAACAATCGAACTATTTGGGAAACCCCCGGCCGCATCCTCATGCGCAACAATCGAACTATTTGGGAAACCCCCGACCGCATGTTCTGTCGGCTGAGAAAGGACAGCTTATTTTGGAATTACTAAAAGTGCACGGACCTGCTGCCCTAACTTTCGATCTTGTGGTTAATTCTTTCCTGACATAAAGAAACAATATTATTCGTGTTAACCGATACAACAGTTTCAGCAAGGGACATACAAGCTGGTGTTAATTGTCAGCTGCCTCTTGCCACAAAAATCCCAAACAGTAAGAAACGCGTAACATCGTATTGATGATGGGTTTTCATCGAAAATCTGAAAGAGTGCAAGGCACATAAAATCTGGTATTGATAATGATCTGCATCGCAGCCAAAAATCCCAAACCGTAAGAAGCACGTAAAATCGTATTGATGCTGTGGTTTTCATCGGAAATCTGAAAGAGTGCAAGGCACATAAAAGCTGGTGTTGATAACGATTTGCATCTCAGCCAAAAATCCAAAACAGTAAGACGCACGTAACAGCGTATTGATGATTTGGTTTCATCGAAAATCTGAAAGAGTGCAAGGCACATAAAAGCTGGTATTGATAATGATCTGCATCGCAGCCAAAAATCCCAAACCGTAAGAAGCACGTAAAATCGTATTGATGCTGTGGTTTTCATCGGAAATCTGAAAGAGTGCAAGGCACATAAAAGCTGGTGTTGATAACGATTTGCATCTCAGCCAAAAATCCAAAACAGTAAGACGCACGTAACAGCGTATTGATGATTTGGTTTCATCGAAAATCTGAAAGAGTGCAAGGCACATAAAAGCTGGTATCGATAATGATCTGCATCTCAGCCAAAAATCCCAAACCGTAAGAAGCACGTAAAATCGTATTGATGCTGTGGTTTTCATCGGAAATCTGAAAGAGTGCAAGGCACATAAAAGCTGGTGTTGATAACGATCTGCATCTCAGCCAAAAATCCAAAACAGTAAGACGCACGTAACATCGTATTGATGATGTGGTTTCCATCGGAAACCCAAACAGTAAGAAGCACGTACAAGCTGGTGCAGTGGCAGCTAAACAGTTGCCTGTCGCCTGCCGCCTGTTTGGGCGACCTTCATTTGCATCAAAAGACATGAACCCGCAGGAAGCACAGCACTTTCGATGGTTTGAATCCCGGAAGCCAGTCACCTGTGATACTCATGGGTCTGCCGATTGCTGTTTCATAATCCAGCCAGAGTGCGCCGATCCCTCGCTGGGGTGTCCATTTTTTTCAAGAGCCTCGAACAAAGTTCCAATTGCCTCGTCATCACTTTTGCCATTTGCTCCTGCTGCTTTTGCGCGTTCTGCAGCAACTCTTGCTGCATCTTCAAGAGCATGACTTCAGATTCTTTCTCCCTGCAGTTCATTTCACAGCCCCCACGTGAGTATCCAAGCTGCCTCGCTTTGTGGGGTCAGAAGGCATTGCGTGTTTCTGGTGGAGACAGTGGCTCATCTTAGTGCAGCCGATCCTTTTTGGCCCTGTGATGCCAAAGAGATCGGTCCAAGGATAAGCCACACAGAGAGATGGCGGGTGCGCAAGATCAGATGGGGGCAATCCAGTATACCATTCTCAGCCCCTTAGGACAGCCCTTGGTAATACCAGCTGTGTCGTGGGTGGGCAAACTCTCTTGAGACTCTAGGGCAGGTAGAAGGCAGAGAGGTGGTCCCGAGTGTGATCTTGATGGTGAAGAGCTGGCTCGAGTGGCTCGAGGGACAGAGGTGAGCCGGCTTCATGGACACAGCAGCAGTGCGCCGGCAGGGTAGTTGCAGAGGGGCTCAAGTGGTCCAGTAAGGCTCAGGGAGCAGGGGAGTGGTCCTGCGCGTAGGCTTGGTGGTGGAGAGATGACTCGAGCAGCTCGGGGGACAGAGGTGAACCAGCTTCAGAGACGCCGCAGCAGCGCGTCGGTGGTGCAGTTGCAGAGGGGCTCAGGTGGCTCAGTGAGGCTTAAGGGGTCCGATTCTTCTCTAGCGAAAAGCTCCGGAGAATCTTAATAAGTGTCTAGAAGTGTGTGCTGAATTCTTTAATCCCTGGTGTGGGTACATAATGGAGCCGGTCCTTTGTGGTTATGATGTGATGGCAAAGGAATCGATCTAAGGAAAAGCCACACACAGAGAGACACTGCGCAGCAGTGCACTGACAGTGCAGTTGCAGAGGGGCTCAAGTGCCGACCCAGCGAGACTTAGAGGGTCCCATTGTCCACTAGTGAGCTCTGGAAATTTCGGATAAGTGTCCTGAAGTGTGTGGTGAATCCTTTGATCCCTGGTGAGGGCACATAGAAGTGCAGCCAATCTTCTATGGCTACTTGTTTCCAAAGGAATTGGTCCAATGATAAGCCACACACAAGGGTCTGGGAGAGCGCAGTGTGAGCGGTCTGGACAGGCTTCCGGTGGGGCATGCGTGGCAGGAAGGATGGCATTACGGCGCTCGGAGAGCATGGAGCATGTGCAGCAGGAGGCGGAGCATCAGGTGAGTGAGGTGCAGCCCTGGCAGTGCGTGCCGCCCCCACCAAACTGCACGGAAAAGCCATCAGCTGGACGGCTGAAAGCATGTGCAGCCGCAGAGAGCAGAACGCCACAGAGAGGCAGGATGGAGAATGGAGTGCAGGCCGGCCGCACGATGGAACCGCATGAGCGTTAAGCGGTTGCACTTCAGTTTGTATGATTGTGCCGGGAAAGTGGGTAATTTGGGTAACGCGCATAAGCTAGCTGAAAAATGGCTCGACACTACAGTGTTCGGTGTTCGGCCCTATCTTCCCCGTCAATTTGGAGTAGCTAGGGGGCGGCTTACCCTTGGAGCTCGAGGTACTCCCCTTGCATGGCCTTGAACGCCTCTGTGTCCACCTCTTGGAGGGTCAGGTTTCGACAGTGCAACATCCTTATCAGCTCGGGGTCCCACTTGAACCCGTGCCTGTCCACAATCGACGAGCCCCGTTCTGAGATCTCTCTGAGACAGCTCCGGGCATCATCCTTTTCGCTGGCTGCCTGGATGTCCGCCTTTCGCTGCTGCCGCCTCTTCTCCTTGCGCTGAAGATTCGTCATGTGGAGAACCAGGCGCTGGACCAGGTACACCTTAGGCCATTGGAGGTCTCCCCCAAACAGCTCGGGCCGCAGCCTCTCGCGGAGCAGCCGCATAGGGATGAGCTCCACGTTATTCAAGATGCTCGGGAAGTCCGCCGCTTTCTGCTTAGGCGCACCCCCACCCCGCCCCGAAGCAGGGTGAGCTCAGCAGCCACCTCCTGATTCTGGATCGCTATCACGGCCGCTCCGCCAGCAGCTGGCTCCATCCGGTGGACTCACATACCACAAAAACGTTGCGGCAGCGCATGCAAAAGTAGAAGAGCTCCCTTGCGCCCGAATGCCGCAAACCTCAGAGTGTTAATGCCGGAATGCCACCCACCCACCCCCCTCCGTGGAGGCAGGCACGCACTGCAATAAATGCCACCCACCCTCCGTGAAGGCAGCAAAGCAGCTGCAAGTGCCACCCACCCCCACTGTGGAGGCAGCCAAGCACTGCAATAAATCCCACCCACCCACCCCGTCTGTGGAGGCAGCCAAGCGCTGCAAGTGCCACCCCCACCGTGGAGGCAGCCAAGCAGCTGCAAGTGCCACCCACCCTCCACCGTAGAGGCAGCCAAGCAGCTGCAAGTGCCACCCACCCCCCACCGTGGTGGCAGCCAAGCAGCTGCAATAAATGCCACCTACCCACCCCCCTCTGCGGAGGCAGCCAAGCGCTGCAAATGCCGCACAGCTATGTCATGCAGGAATGCTTCGGCGTGGGGTCTGAGCATCCAGCACAGCGCGGTTACCTCTTTCTCCTCCGTGAAGGCATCACCGATGATGGCCATGGCAAACTGGCCGAGCGTGAACATGATAAGGAGGAGGTTTAAAGCTACGAAACAAATTACAAGAATGGTGCCGTACATGTCCATCTGGTTTCGACCGACCCCCCCGCACAAGTGCCTGGGATTCACAAGTCCGTCCATCTCCTCTGACTCACGGATGGTGGTTTGAACATGCAGGAGGGGTTCTGCTGGAGGAGCTGACACGAGGTTTTGTACCCGCAAGCAAGGACTTCGGTCTGAAGAAGGCAGGACCTCGACCACAACGGGTCGATAGATGCATGCGGCTGCTAGGGCGAAAGCAGGCTCCGTCTCATTCGAAGGCCTCTCTCCAGCTATGACTTCTCTCTTTGGGCTGGCGATGCATAGTTCGCCGTCCGTTCGGTCGATGCTGTGTCAAAACAAGGGGGCCAGATGCAGCATTGTCTGGCGCTTTGCCCGAATATATACTCCTGTACACACCGCAGCACTACAGGCCGGCCTGTTCCAAAATCATTGGCATAGGCCCGCCCATGATTATTACACTGGCACAGGCAAACCTGACCCAACAATGATATCCACACTATGGCACCAGCGCGCCACTGGAACGCGCCAGCCATTTCTTTTGGCATGAGCAAGCTGTGCAAGCCTGTGCAAGCTGCAATGGGCATGGGTGCGCCTTCGGATTCTGGGGGATGGCTCCTTGGGAAACTTTTGGGGGGTTGCCTTGGGTATGAGGGCGTATGGGGGGGGGGACTCCATGTTGGAGGAGGTCCGGGGTGGTTCTCCAGCATCCTCAACATTAAGCAACCCCCTCATTGTCCCCGCACCCCCCAGGACACCCTCCACACTCCTGGACGAGCTGGAAATCATCCGACAGCATCCCCTAAAGCACCCCGCCCCAGTGCCCCCGGGAGCATCCCAGAACATCTCACCGGACCTCCTCCAGTGCCCTAGCAAAACACACCCAAGGAGCCTCCCGTAGTATTATAGGAGAGGGGAGAGAGTGAGCAGGGGCACCTCCAAGCGACGCATCGTATCGAGCAAGGCTTTACAGAAGGAGTAGTCCCCGAGAAAAGCGAACATCGCCATGAAGTGGGCGACGCCCTCCATGTGGAACTGCTCCGTCGCGGCGATCTCCTCCACGAGGCAGGCCAGTGCGAGGGCGCTGAAGATGACCGTGAAAAGGACGATGATGGCGATCATGTTTAGCATATCCATGGCGCATGCCTTGATTGCCCAACCCCCCCTCCCCGCTCACGTCGCATCCCAATCCTATTCTTACGGTTCACCGTACCGTCTCCAGAAATGGCCCAGTCGACATTGCAGCACACAGATGTAAAGATCACAACGCTTCTAAAGCAAATGCCGCTGCAAGTAACCGAAGGGCGTCCGAATTTTGATCTGACAGACACATTTTATTTTCAGACTGGCTCTCATGAATGCCAGAAGTATCAGCAGGGATACCCGTTGCTGAAATTACATAGCTGTATCAAACGTCACTATGTTTTGAACCGTTATAAACTTATCAGATTTATTCGCTGTATTCAACGCATTTAATTGGAGCTTCAGGACAGCCACATCAGCCGACCGTGCAGGCACGAGTGCAAGCGCAGCCACATCAGCCGACCGTGCAGGCACGAGTGCAAGCGCAGCCACATCAGCCGACCGTGCGGGCATGAGTGCAAGCGCAGCCAGGCAAGGTGCAGCCGGCAGAATTAGGAGAAACGACGCTGTTCTGCATTTTTCTTGGCAGAGACAAAATAGCAGATTTACAGGGGGCCCCTTTCAGGCCCAAAATTCTGCCTTCCTTGGGCGTAACGCATCCATCCCACGTTATTCCGACTGTGGGCGTTGCGCCTAACACACTTCAGCCTCATCCTTTAGGGGAACTCGTCGTTGAGCCCCAGCTCACCCAGGTCGAGCCCGTGAGTTATCCACCTGGAGCCTACGTTCCGCCTCACCTTCGCCCTACTTCCACCACACTCGCTCCCCTACCCGCACCTCAGCAGGCTATTCCCCCATCTGTCATGAACCCCCAGCCAGTAACGGCGGGTACGCTCCCTACTGCCGCTGCACCAGCCCGAGGAGTTGCTAGCATGATTCCGTCGTCGGTACCAGCCGCTGGAGTGCCGCCTGGTGACCCGTCTCCTGACCTCCTTCGCCTACGTATCACCGAAGAGCTCCAACGTCAAACAGCTCAACGCCACGATGCCGCAGGTACCCCTTACTCACTCATGTTGTCAGCGGTCGCCCCTACGAGAGGTATTGCGGAGTTGGTCACGGGCGAGATTGACGGTCTCACCGTCACAGATCTGGACTCCCCTTCAGCTCTGCGGCGTGAGATGCGGGAGAACTACTCTGGTAACGGCACGACGAAAGCAGACAAGTCCGTTATGCGCCGTCTCATGCAGGTGGACACTTTGGGGGACTCAGCTGAGCTGCAGCACACCCCCTTGCAGCACACCCCCTTGCAGCACACCCCCTTGCAGCACACCCCCTTGCGTGCTTCACACGAGTCCATCACGATGGACGGTAATAAGCTGAAGGTCCGGGACTGCCTTCAGTTTCCCAGGCGGGACCGGTACTTGGCTTATTGCCGTAAGAGGATGGCAAAGTGGCAGTCTATCATGCACTCTGACCACGGTGTCTTCGCCTCCACTCATGAGTCACAGCTCTATCACCGCCGTACTGCCTTGCTCATCCAGGCCCGGTATGAGTTCCTCGTTGAGCTCGTGGATCATGCTGGACTGGAGTGGGCTTGGTGCACGTGGGAGAGCCTCTACGTCTTTATCACGACGAAGTACGTGAGCGCTTGGGAGCTGCAGCCGTTCACTGCAGCTGCCAAGCTGGACAGGGACCTCCTTCGTTTTCAGTGTGAGCATCTGGACGGAGATCGCCGAGACGTCGTACGTCGTTACGTTGCAGATACTCTCTCACCGAGCCAGGTGTTGGAGGCTCTGCAACGTGTGGTGGGAGTACTGGGCTCGTCCTCACCTCCCTTGGCTCCAGTACAGACGCCTAACTCCTCGCCTTCTCAGCCACCACGAGGTGCCACTTCGGTGCCGCATTCCCGTACTTTGACACCTTCGGCCCCTCAGTCGGGCACTCTTCGATGCCCACTGTGCTTGGGACCGCATCAGTATCGGGTTGACCACTACGATCATCGCCCTGAGGAGCCCATCACCCAGACGTGCGGCAAGGAGAAGGTGGTCCAAGGCGTTAAGAAGAAGTGCATCTTGAAGCACGCTTTCTCGGGGCCCCTCCGCACGCCTTGCGAGCACACTGAGACCGTAGTCTGATGGTTCGGCAGACAGCCTGCAGGTGACTTGACATGCACAGAGACATTTTCGAGTTCTGTTGTGCCCGTTCATGCACGGGTCGAGGCTCTTACCTCGACTCCGACGACACATTCTGTACACGACTATTGTCCGTCCCCGCTGATTGGGGACGTGACGTCTACTCGTCACACACCTGAACTACTCGACGTTCGTAACCCGTATTCTGTTTTGGCTACCGTGGTCGATTCGGCCGATGTGGCTGCCATGGTTTCCATATCTGTTACGGTCTCTCCTTCGAGCTCGTGCTCTGCCAATGATGGTGGAGGACCTACGAGATTGCGAACGACTTGCTTACCGGCTGCGGGGGCGCCTCTGTGTGGTGATCCCCCTGTTGAGCCCTTGGCTACACATGAAGCTCTTGACCTCGTTTTGCGGGAGCTGTACTATTGGTATCCGGACGGATGCCCGGTGCCATCCTCTTCGACCTCACTTGACCCTTTCACGGACAGTGCTCAGCTGTTCAAGTGCTACCTCATGCGGTATGGCCATCTGCTTCGTGATGGTCGACCTCTACCTCCTTCACCTTCTCATCTACGTTCTCGGCTTCACTGGAGCCGCCTTCGGGTTCGAGGCCGCCGGACACTTTTCCTGGTGGTCTATATCTCCGACGGTTACCATCGGCTGTTGGTCCTGAAGGTTCCCCCTCGCAAGTTTGCCAGCGAGAGGGCCCGTCGGGAGCATGCCTCTCGTCAGATGACCTATCACGATACGGCTGACGGCTTATATGAGCCGGGTGTTCGTTATAGTGAGCTACTGTACGAGCACTTTTTGCCCTCGGAGCAGTCCCTTCTGGAGGGCTGCCGTTCGGGCCACCGTATGAGCTTCGTCTCCAAGCCGCCTCGTTTCCATCGGGATAACCATCCCAGCTGCTACGAGTTTGCGGACCGGTCTCAGGAGGACTTGGAGCGGAGTGCACGGGCCGGAGTTCTTGAGGGTCCGCTCCACTACGAGCCTTGGTCTGTTACTCAGATCGGTTCGATTTATATCCCCGAGAAGGACAAGTTCCGCAACGTGTGGAATGGGCGCTCCTCGGGTGTGAATCGGTCGATGGCACCGGCATCGGCACGATACGATTACCTCGAGGACATCTTGTCACTTCAGACGCCTGGTTGCTATATGAGTGGCTGGGACCTCAAGGATGCTTTCTGGAATAATCCTAGGTGGCAGCCCCACTGTGATTATATGGGGGTCGAGTTTCCGGTCACGAAGGACTTCTATCGTGCTCGTTACGATATGTTCGGCTTTGCGGATGCCCCGCAGCATCAAGCCGACATGGCTCGGGTGCTGAAGCGGTATCTTAATGCCACCGTACATTCTGACGGCCGTTCTCAGTGCACTGGCATTTTCGTTGATGATGGGCATACTGTCCACGACTCGACGTTGGGGGTCGACGAGGCTACGGCCCGCACAGAGGAGGAGTTGACAGCTTTGGAGCGGATGGGCATTCGGGTGTCTAAGCACAAGACCCAGTATCCATCCACTGTGAAGGACTACATCGGTCGGGAGATCCATTCGATGCCTTAGTATGTGACGGCTTCCGACTCTCGTATCGAGAAGTACACTCGAGCTGCTGAGGAGTTGGTCGAGTCCTCGACGGTGGACCGGAAGGTATCTCGGCATTCGTTGGCTGCCGTTGTGGGCAAGTACCAGTTCCTGGCTCCGTTGGTTCGTGGGGGGCAGAACATGTTGGTCCCGCTGTACCGGGCCCGTGATGCCTTCGTGGAGCCGTTTATGGCGGAGTGGGAGCCGACTCGGCAGTGGGGGCCGGACGTGGATGTACGTCTCGACGAGTCTGCTCGGCTCGGCTTGCACGTGTTTTCGGAGGCCTTACGTTCCGGACAGGTGCGGCGTTACTATCTGCATGAGGGGGCCCCTGAGCTCTCTGGCTGGTGGACGGGCCGACACAGTGGTGATCGTGAGTACCTTATGGATCATTGGTGTACCCCTGAGGGGGTCGTAGCTCCGGTCATGGTTGCCTCTGGTTGGCAGGGTGGTGTTGCCCTTCGTGATTGGAGGCACATTGTGGACTTCCCGGTGGAGGAACGGGCCCCTCACAAGAGCTCTAACTTCCGAGAGGCTAGTACAGCTGCGGCGGCCGTGGAGCTTTTGGGTCCGAGCCATCGTGGTGAGCGCCTTCTGCTCAGAACGGACAATACGACTACGATGAGCATGGTACTATGGTACAAGCAGGGCACTATGGCCCCGGACTTGTGGCCGGTGTGTAAGCGTATGTTCGACTCTGCGGATCTCTACGACCTGGACTTGGCTGCTGAGCATATCCCGGGTGTTGAGAACTGGCTGTCGGATGGGCTCTCGAGATATGTCCGGCGGAAGGACTACTCCGATTGGCAGTATCGCAGAGATGAGTTTGAGTCCATTGCTGACATGATGGCTATGCCTTTCACTTTGGACGGCGGGGCGGACCTGGTTGGGACCAATGCCCATCTGCCTCGTTATCGTTCCGTGGTCGATGGGTTCACCAGGTCACCTGTGGATGGGGAGCATGTGTACTCGAACCCCGACTATGCATGTGTTCGGGAGTATCTGGAGCACTTCCTTACGTGCCAGAGGAGGTCACCCTTCGAGACTGCGGGCACGTTCGTTCTCCCGGTGTGGGACACCTATGATTGGTGGCCGTTGTTGAAGGGGGCCCACGTGCTCAAGGTGTACCCGAAGGGGTCGGACCTGTTCACGTCACCTGAGTGGCGGAATCTGGCTGCTGGTGATGGCGCTTATGCATTCGGTGCGGAGCGGGCTTTCAGGGGTTCCACTCACTGGCCGGTGGTGGTGGTCCACTTTCCACCCCTTCTGCCCGGCAGGCGAGACCGTGCGGCACCTGAAGGCTCTGGTAGACCATCTTCACTCAGAGCTCGGCGGGCCGTGCCTGTGCTTACTGGGGACCCAGCACGTGACCGTGTGCTTATGTCTCGTGTGCCGCCGACTTCTGTGTCGGAGCTGCGCCGGGGTTCAGAGCGGGCTCACTGGCATGGTCTGGTGTTTGGGCTGCTGGGCCGGAGTGGAGGCAGCGGGCGCATGCCCTCACGTGTTTGATCTCCCGCCTGTTGTCCATGCGGACGAGGAGCTCTACGGACACGGTGCACGCTCGTGGCATCCGTGATATTTCGTTCTTCCTCGGGCATTTCGGTGGCACTACGTTGCCTGCCACGGTGGAGGAGGTATTGGGGTATGCGGGCTATGCGGTGGAGCTGCGGGAGTTCCGACTGGACTCCTCGTCGGTCCGCACTTACGTCTCGGGTCTTTCCGCCTGGCATGCGGAGATGTCAGAGGGGTTGCGGGCTTGTGACATGCTCGACTCCGTCGGCCTGCCGTGCAGCTTGCAGAACTCGTGCAAGGCCTCGCTGGTGGGGGCGCTCCTGCGGGTCCTGGACAAGCACTACAAGAAGCCGTCTGCTGCGAAGTCGTGTTGGACTTTAGTGCAGTGGGTGACTATCTACCGGTATGGCTTCGTCCTCCGTCGCCGGTCGGGTAGGCACCACCGCCTTCTCTTCGTGTTTTGCACGGTGGGTTGCCTTCGGCCTACTGGCACGAGGTAGAGACAAAATAGCAGATTTACAGGGGGCCCCTTTCAGGCCCCAAAATTTGGATTTCGTTCACTGTGGTTACCGTCGATTCACAGAGACAGTTTTAATTGGATTTCGTTCGCTGTAGCATTCTGACGAGACTATTTCTAGTCTAAGTTATAGTTGGACTCGTTCACTGTACTGTTCAGATTGAGCTACAGAGACAGTGTTTATACGTAACAGTTACTGGCAGTATGACAGATTGACAGTTGGCAGCCTAGAGACGATACGGTCGGAGAGCGCTCGTGCAAGCAGCTTAAAAACCTAGTCTGCGGAGACCTCTGTGTCTTGGGAACTTCAGCCCAAATAGAACTCTCTAGCTAAAAACATTTCTTGGATTTATAAGAGACACCCGACCCGGCCCTCCCATGGGACAGTTGAGCCTTGCTGAACTGCTTTCACCCTGCCCAGCTGTTTTGGGTTCGGATTACAGCACACCTCCGTTCGTTGTACAAAGTATTTGTTCATTCCTACTCATGTGTAAATCTGATATAACTGCAAAGAAACATCAGCCGATCGTGCAGGCACGAGTGCAAGCGCAGCCACATCAGCCGACCGTGCAGGCACGAGTGCAAGCGCAGCCACATCAGCCGACCGTGCAGGCACGAGTGCAAGCGCAGCCACATCAGCCGACCGTGCAGGCACGAGTGCACGCGCAGCCACATCAGCCGACCGTGCAGGCACGAGTACAAGCGCAGCCACATCAGCCGACCGTGCAGGTGCTGTAAAGTGCAATGTGTTGAATATGGAAACCATTCTGCATACGCTTTGAGAGGCACAGCGTTTCAGCAAGTGCAATGTGTTGAATATGGAAACCATTCCGCATAAGCTTTGAGAGGGCAGCGTTTCAGCAAGTGCAATGTGTTGAATATGGAAACCATTCTGCATAAGCTTTGAGAGGCGCAGCGTTTCAGCAAGTGCAATGTGTTGAATATGGAAACCATTCCGCATAATCGGAACACAATGCACTTCAGCCACTAGTCGGTGGCCACCCGCCCCTGTGGCCTTACCCTGATAGTGTTGGTCAGCAGCGAGACTTTCTTCTGGAATCCGAACTGTTGCTGCAGCATCACGAGCAAAATCACCATCGGCATGGCCCTCAGGATCTGCGCCACCTCCACCGTATCCCCCTATTGCTTCAGGCGTCTTGCACACATTCTGCTGGTGGCTGCCTACGCTCCTGCCTTTGCCTGGCGGACCGACACTGGGGGCAAAGGAAGGTGCAGCGGTGTGGCTCGGCAGCCTATGAGCCACGAGCTCGAAGGCCGCCGGTTGGATCGCCTTGCTGCGCTGCGAACCTCACATCTCGGGCAAATTATTGTCTGAAAGCAAGCAAACGCACTGGCACCCAGAACATGATGAGAAGGCCCGGCACGAGGGCTCCATGAGCTAAATTTGGAATCACCGGGAGCGTATCATGCGCTAAATGCAATGCTGAGCGCAGGGTCACCATGTGCTCGTCTCGGTCCTCAGCGAGGCTTCTAGAGAGCATTCATTGTCGCCTCATTTATATGCGCCAGCGGGGGCAGTGCTAGAACTTCCGTGCGAACTGTCCACAACCAGAAGCGCTGGCTACAAATCATGCATATGGACTGGCGTATAGTATTGCGCCCTTTGTGGGGGCTTGCGCAGCACCGCCCTCCGGGCTGAGCATCTCACTCTGGACCATGATACGGGTAGGTGGGTGGGTAAGGAAATCTGTGAACACGTGTCCCACTGGAATTTTGAATCTGGACAGCCACTAGTGTGTCCGCATTAGACGCTTCTGGGCCCTCCCTTTTGGATCCGATCTGAGGGCCCCCGTTGTGTTCCATCCATCATTTCGTTGTAGCACTGTGAGAGGTCTGTTCCTGGCCCCAGCTCGCGGGAACAGAAACCAGTTCCAAAATATCTGAGACTGGCAGGTATGCCCCGACTTGTCAACCTCTGCAGCTGAGCTTTGGCATTCCAGAATCCTCCAGGCGTCCCTGAGCCTTTTTTTGACGTCCAATCAAATTCCACAATCCTCCGGGCGTCCCTGAGTTTTTTTTTGACGTCCAATCAAATTCCAGAATCCTCCAGGCGTCCCTGAGCTTTTTCTTGACGTCCACACTCAAACCGTGATGCCAGCTTTCAGGCGTCATTGCTAAGTAGGTATGCAATCACAGGAGGCACGATTTGTTTTGCTGAATGCGTGACTGCTGGGGGCGAGTATCTCCACATGCTGAATGTGCGTCTTCCTCGGGAACCGGACGGGCGACAAATGCGTCTACTTGGCGCCGCCACCCCAAGCTCAGTGCCCACGATGCGCTCCACAGCAGGCTCGAGAGCTTTGAGTCGATGGGCTTTGACCCACCCACTCGATCTCTCCCATGGGTGTGAGCAGTGGGGGTGAGGGACGGGAGGGAAGAGCGGGAGCCACATTCGAGATCATGAAGACGGCGGCGATGCGGTCGGTGTCGCCGAGCATGCGCAAATAGGCCTCGAGCCCGGCGTCATCATCCGGCAGCGACCACCTTGGCTGAGCCTCCACGGCGGATTCCTCCGGGTCCAGCTTGGCAGGCATGGTGAAGTGCGCCTCCGCGTAGGTGTCGTCCAGGATGCCTTTTCCGGCTTCGAGCCGCAGATTGACAAGGAGATGATCCGTGAGGTACACGTGGGACACCAGGCTGAGGAACATCGTCATGACGACTAGCTTCACGCCGCCCAGAGTGTGGGTCTCCTCGGTCTCATCTTCGTCTTCATCTTCCTCCCCCGTCTCAGGTGTCGCCTTGTCCTTCAATAGCTTCGCCGTCTGCATCCCTCCCCGCCCCGCCCCCCGCCCCGCAGGTGAGCACGAGCTTCCGGTCTCTGCCTCCTCTCAGCAGGGACGACTGTGCGCGGGCAATATGACAAAACCGGACATTGTTCGCGAAGGTCTTCCGCAGAGGTGTACAATCTAACGATCGACAATCTGCAGAAACATGGTCCTCGCAGAATCGGCACAATGTCGATCATTAGATTGTACACCTCTGCGGAAGACCTTCGGCGATGAATTTCCGGTTTTGTCATACCAAAGCCGAAGCTGCTTCCAGAACCTGCCAGACAGTTTGCGCTGAACTATTCCCCTCCGACGTTGCTTCCAAGGCTGCACTTCTCTCGAGCCACTACTGTGCCGTTCCAGGCGAGATTAGCTCAGCAAACTAAAAAAGAAATGCGATCATCGAACGGAAGATCAAGATTGTCGACACCATTCAGATCGGTGTGACGAGGCTCCCATCGTAGACATGAGACGCGGTGGTGGGTCATGGCTATACCTGCCTGATCAAGGACAGCCTGAAACCCATCGCAGACTGTATCACACAAAGTGGTCCACTTGGCGCATTACGTCATATTTGATAAAAACCAGGGACCTCATTTTGAGGCTTGGAAATGCCACCCTGAACGCACCGTCTCTGCAGCAGCAGAACCATCCGAGCGGTGCAAGCACCTATCTTTTTTGAAGTGCACTACCACACCAGAAGTACAACTTGGTTGTCTAATAACTCTGTAGAGCACACCGATGGCTGCAGTGCACGGAATGATGCCTCCATCCACAACATCCTGGGACTCAAAAGGGACCGCCCGCAAGCCTACGCCGAGTGCGCAGCTCCAGAGCGCTTAGCCCTGACAAGCGAATTGTCTACGGAGCAATCAGTATGTTTAAATTGGAGCCGACGGAATTTTAGCGGTTTCAAAATATTGCCCCAGTCGACCTGAGCCGTGCAATTCATGGCAGTGAAAGATTGGCGGGGAGAAGATGCATAGCGGCGCATGGTAAGAGCGGAGTGTGTCTTATCCTTGGACCGACTCCTTTGGCACCCCGTAGCCACAGAAGATCGGCTGCACTATGTACCCACGCCCGGGATCAAAGAATTCAGCCCACACTGGTCACGAAGCCCTTGCGCTGGACACCCTGCGAGAAAGCTGCAGAATGGGGACCCTGCCTTCCTCATCTCCCTCGGCACACTCACTAGTCCCCCCCATGCCAACAGACCCCTGAAGAAGGTTGGCCACCCGCCTGCTCGCCCTCATCAAAGTGGCCACCCCTCCCTCAGCCAAGGCCATTGCTTGCTCCGGCGAGGCGCCGCTCCGCTCCTGAGTCCAGACCCCACCCTCAGGTCCCGGCGACGAAAGGTCATCCCACTCCGCCAGGATATCCTGCACGCTCGACGCCGCTTGGCTGGGCCCGCCTGTGCCTGCATGCGCCCCTCCAGACCGTGCCTCGGCGGTACCCTCTTCTCGATCCCCCCCTATCCGTAGATGCTCCACCTCCTGCCGCACATCCTCCATGCTTTCCAAGAGCCTCGATGCCATCCTTTCTGCCTCGCCTGCCCCAGCGGAAGCCTGCCCAGACTGCTCATGCTGCGTTACCCCAGATTCTTGTGTGCGGCTCATCCTTGAACCAATTCCTTTGGCATCACATGACCACAAAGAATTGGCTGCACGATATACCCTCACCAGGAATCAAAGGATTCAGCGCACACTTCGGGACACTTATCCGGATTCTCCAGAGCTCACTAGTGAAGAATGGGACCCCCTAAGCCTCACTGAGCCACCCGAGCCCCTCCGCACCCGCACCGCCAGCGCACTGCTATCTTGTGCCCGAAGCCGGAAACCACGTCTCTCTCTCTCTCTGTGCATGATAATGGTTTGGACTTGCTCTGGCAACAGATCTCAAACCACACAAAGTGGAATCCGCATCAGAGAGAGTTGCCGGCGCAGGGCAACAAAGCACACCAATGATGCGCTGCTTGGAAGATGACTGCTGCTGGGCTCTGACGGCGTGCGCTATATATGAGGAAACTGTCACACAGCTCTGACGCGATTCCTTAATGATGTGCTGGCACAGCAAAACTCAGATGTGTGCCAAACGAGTGAAAGCCGTCACCTTAGTTCTGAGCCCATTTGAGAGTTGTTCATAGAGCTTGCGCAAGTCAATGCAGAGGATGTAAGCGGCCATAAGGCAGACCACCCAGTCAAGCAAGCAGCGCATCTTCTCTGAGGCGTTCCCCACCGGCAAGTAGATCATCTGCCCTCCCCCCACCCCGCCCCGCACCGCCTTTGCGACCGCCCTTTCCCGATTCCCAAGCACCTCGGGGAACCTTCCTTTAAGGCGCTCCTGAAATGACTCAGCCCTC